>JAKCWG010000817.1:27500-32500 GCA_021464415.1 Lonicera japonica
CCTGCTGTGTCAAAGGCAAAAGTTGTGGGGCAACTTTCAGCCATGCAAGTTGCAAAAGGGTTGAAGAAGGGGGATATGACGTACTTGGCATGCCTAAAGATGGAGGACCAAGACGAGACCGTGATCGGGCAAAGGGACGAGGAAACGCCCGATATCATCAAAGGCGTCCTTGAGGAGAACAAGGACGTGATGCCGCCAGAACTACCAAAAGGTTACCACCTAGGAGGGAGGTGGACCACAAGATTGAATTGGAACCGGGTACGAAACCACCGGCCATGGCACCTTATCGAATGGCACCGCCGGAGTTGGAGGAACTTCGAAAGCAATTGACGGAGCTACTCGACAAAGGGATGATAAGGCCTTCAAAAGCACCTTATGGCGCCCCGGTCTTATTCCAAAAGAAGCATGATGGATCGTTGAGGATGTGCGTGGACTACCGGGCACTTAACAAGGTAACAATCAAGAACAAATACCCTATTCCTTTGATTGCTGATTTATTCGATAGACTTGGTGGAGCTAAGTATTATACGAAGATGGATTTGCAAAAGGGCTATTACCAAGTCCGAATAGCGGAAGGAGATGAGCCTAAAACGGCATGCATCACTCGATATGGCTCATTCGAGTGGTTGGTGATGCCGTTCGGCTTAACTAATGCCCCGGCCACATTTTGCACGCTGATGAACAAGATCTTCCAACCGTACTTGGACAAGTTCGTTGTGGTCTATCTTGATGACATAGTCATTTATAGCCAAACATTGGAAGAACATGCCGACCACTTACGAACGGTGTTCAAGCTTTTGCGAGAAAACAAGCTATATGTCAAGAAGGAGAAGTGTTCATTCGCAAAAGAGGAGGTGCACTTTCTTGGTCACGTTATTGGCCATGGAAGCTTAAAGATGGACGAGGCAAAGGTGAAAGCGATCAAGGAATGGGAAGTGCCGACCAAGGTAACCGAACTTCGTTCTTTCCTTGGCCTAGTCAATTACTACCGACGATTCATCCAGGGGTACTCGGCGAGGGCCGCCCCACTAACGGACCTGCTGAAAAAGAACAAGGCATGGGATTGGTCCGAAAAATGTCAAACGGCATTCGAGGATTTGAAGGATGCCATCACAAGTGAACCGATCTTGGCATTACCCGATTTCACCAAGATCTTTGAGGTTCAAACGGATGCCTCCGACTTTGCTATTGGGGGAGTTCTTATGCAAGAGAGGCATCCCATCGCGTTCGAGAGCCGTAAGCTCAACGACACCGAGCGTCGGTACACGGTTCAGGAGAAGGAAATGACAGCTATTGTTCATTGCCTACGGGTGTGGCGACACTACTTATTGGGTTCCAAGTTCGTCATCAAGACGGATAATGTTGCCACGAGTTACTTCCAAACACAAAAGAAGCTGACTCCTAAACAAGCAAGGTGGCAGGACTTCTTGGCGGAGTTCGATTATATGCTGGAGTACAAGCCGGGCAAAGACAATGTCGTTGCCGATGCTTTGAGTCGAAAAGCCGAGCTTGCTGCCATAAGCCAAGCCAAGGGGACTTTTCTGGACCTGATTCGAGAAGGCTTGGAGCACGACTCCGTAGCTAAGGAGTTGATAAAGGCTGCCCAAGAAGGTAAAAACGAGGCGGTTTTGGGTAGAGGATGGCTTGCTCTACACAACCGGGCAGCGGGTATACGTTCCTAAATGGAACAACTTGCGGCGAGATATTATCAAGGAGTGCCACGATACAAGGTGGGCTGGACACCCTGGTCAAAAACGCACTTTGGCACTACTTGAACGAGCATACTTTTGGCCGCAAATGAGGGACATGGTGGAACTCTATGTGAAGACTTGTCTGGTGTGCCAACAAGACAAGGTGGAAGCAAGGGTACCATCAGGGTTGTTGGAACCCTTACCGGTCCCGGAGCGTCCTTGGGATTCTATTTCCTTGGACTTCATTAGTGCCTTGCCCAAATCCGAAGGGTTCGGATCAATTATTGTGGTGGTTGATCGGTTCTCTAAATATGGCACATTCATCCCGGCCACCAAGGATTGCACAGCAGAGGAAGCGGCAAGGCTATTCTTTAAGAATGTGGTGAAGTATTGGGGGTTACCTCGGAGCATCATAAGTGATCGTGACCCCCGTTTCACGGGAAAGTTGTGGACGGAGTTGTTCAAACTCCTAGGATCGGATCTACACTTCTCAACAAGCTTTCACCCACAAACAGATGGGCAAACAGAACGGGTGAATTCCTTGTTGGAGTGTTATCTCCGACACTTTGTGGGTGCAAACCAAAGGGATTGGGCTAAACTCCTAGATGTTGCTCAATTTTCTTACAACTTACAAAGGAGTGAAGCCACGGGAAGGAGTCCGTTCGAGTTGGCGACCGGACAACAACCATTGACGCCCCACACATTGACCACTTCTATAGAAGGAGCGAAAAGCCCCGGAGCATATAAGATGGCAAAGTCATGGGAGGAGCATGCCGACTTAGCTCGTTCGTGCCTTAACAAAGCCCGGAGGCGAATGAAGAAGTGGGCGGACAAGAAGAGGCGGCCGATGGGATTCAACGTTGGTGACCAAGTCCTTGTGAAGATTCTCCCTCAACAATTCAAAGCATATCGGAGTGTACACAAAGGCTTGGTGCGAAGATACGAAGGGCCGTTTCCGGTGATCGCTAAGGTTGGTAAGGTATCATATCGCCTTGACCTTCCTAGCACCTTAAAGATCCATCCAGTCTTTCACGTGAGCATGCTGAAGCCATACCATAAAGACGTGGAGGATCCTAGCCGAAACGAGTCACAACGGGCACCACCGATTGTGACCAAGTCATTTGATAAAGAAGTTGAGGAGGTCTTGGCAGCTCGTGAGGTTCGAAGGCGTGGAGTACCTCCTTGCAAACAATTCTTAATCAAATGGAAGGGATTGCCTGAGTCCGAAACAACGTGGGAATCGCAAGCCGACTTGTGGCAATTCGAAGACAAACTGAGGCAGTACGAGGCGACGAGGACGTCGCCAGATTAGGCGGGGGAGAGTGTCACGACCCGCTCAATTTTGTCCAAGAAAACCGGAAAATTCCGGAATGCTACGGAAGCTTACGGAATTTTCTAGAACATTATGGAATAATGGAGAAGAGTCTCCAACCTTCTAGAGTATTCTAGAAGGACCTAGATGTAGAACTTTCTAGAATAGCCTAGTTGTAAATAATCTTAGTAGATTATTCTAGAGTATTCTAGTTAGAGATATTTGTATAGAAAGTTCCGGAATGTAAATCTAGACCATTGGATTGGTTTGATCTCAACCGTCCATTCGAGAAGGCCTCACCTATAAATAGGTGGAGGGTTCATTTGTGTGAGGCATAGAGAGTGAGTTGTATTCTAAGCTTTGTAAAGTGTTCTTGAGTAATATAAAGTTTCCTTTATAAACTCTTGTGTTCTACCTTGCTTAAGTTTCATTCGGTGTGTTCGTTATTCTTAAGCCATTGTGGGAAGGCTGACTTAGTGTAAATCCGTGAGGACGGAAATTTGAAAGCGCTAAGTGCCGCACGTGCCTTGAAGAGGTTCAAGCCCGTGACAACGTGCTCTTGAGGGCACAACTGAAGAGGCATGCCGGGCGGGACGTCGCTGCACAAGCAGGGATCCGTCCAACCCGCACACACCGATCACAACTCACGCGCTTTACGTACTTTGTGCCAGCACCAACCCCGACGCCCCGGGATCCAAGAGGTACGAATACCCCTCGGACGTCCGAATAGCTTAGGGAAAGGCCGACACGCACCGCTACACGCGACACCTTGCTGATAGTAGTAACATCCAAGAACGCCAGTTCTTGTTAAGCTCCCTTGCTTCCCGATCCCGCCCCCACTAGAGCGTCGTATTTTCGACAGGCACACGCATGTGCGTGGCCGCTTACTGCAACGACCCCGAGTGGAAGAAGGACGAGAAGCGCCGCCGGTTGGCGCACGCGGTTGTATTTCCGAAGTCATGTCGCGGCTGCGGAGTTTCCTCCTATCCGGCGTACTGAACAACCGTTTGCACCGGCGGACGCCTAGATACACCCCAACACGGGTACTAGCCCCGGGCAGAATGCATCGTCGCGGGCGCCCTACCGACGTACTCCTTGGGGAGCCCCGGGGTGGAGGTTTGAGGTCACGCGTTCATGCATTATAATCGAGAGGCAACATGCAATCATCACGCACAACCCAACAACCCCGACCCAGGGGGAGCAGGACTCTCACCTGCTCATAATACCAGTTAATGAAAAAACCAAAGTGGTAGCAGTGCACATCAACCCTCAGAAGTTGATGCTCGACGCGCATGGGCAGTTCGCGTGCCAACTGCGTGTCGCAGCGCGCTAACGCAGCAGCCAAGTGCGTTACCGCAGCAGGCAGCCAAGTGCGTTAGCGCAGCAGGCACGTGCGTTAGCGCAGCAGGCAGCCAAGTGCGTTACCGCAGCAGGCACGTGCGTTGGCAGCAGGCAGGCACGTGCGTTACCGCAGCAGGCAGCCGAGTGCGTTAGCGCAGCAGGCACGTGCGTTAGCGCAGCAGGCAGCCAAGTGCGTTACCGCAGCAGGCACGTGCGTTGGCAGCAGGCAGCCAAGTGCGTTAGCGCAGCAGGCAGGCACGTGCGTTACCGCAGCAGGCAGCCAAGTGCGTTAGCGCAGCAGGCACGTGCGTTACCGCAGCAGGCAGCCAAGTGCGTTACCGCAGCAGGCACGTGCGTTGGCAGCAGGCAGCCAAGTGCGTTACCGCAGCAGGCAGCCAAGTGCGTTAGCGCAGCAGGCACGTGCGTTACCGCAGCAGCCAGCCAAGTGCGTTGGCAGCAGGCAGCCAAGCGCGTTAGCGCAGCAGGCACGTGCGTTACCGCAGCAGTGCGTTGGCAGCAGGCAGCCAACTGCGTTAGCGCAGCAGGCACGTGCGTTACCGCAGCAGGCAGCCAAGTGCGTTGGCAGCAGGCAGCAGCAGCGCAGCAGGCACGTGCGTTACCGCAGCAGCAGCCAAGTGCGTTGGCAGCAGGCAAAC
>JAKCWG010000817.1:100000-107500 GCA_021464415.1 Lonicera japonica
CCTCGTCGCCTCGTACTGCCTCAGTTTGTCTTCGAATTGCCACAAGTCGGCTTGCGATTCCCACGTTGTTTCGGACTCAGGCAATCCCCTTCCATTTGATTAAGAATTGTTTGCAAGGAGGTACTCCACGCCTTCGAACCTCACGAGCTGCCAAGACCTCCTCAACTTCTTTATCAAATGACTTGGTCACAATCGGTGGTGCCCGTTGTGACTCGTTTCGGCTAGGATCCTCCACGTCTTTATGGTATGGCTTCAACATGCTCACGTGAAAGACTGGATGGATCTTTAAGGTGCTAGGAAGGTCAAGGCGATATGATACCTTACCAACCTTAGCGATCACCGGAAACGGCCCTTCGTATCTTCGCACCAAGCCTTTGTGTACACTCCGATATGCTTTGAATTGTTGAGGGAGAATCTTCACAAGGACTTGGTCACCAACGTTGAATCCCATCGGCCGCCTCTTCTTGTCCGCCCACTTCTTCATTCGCCTCCGGGCTTTGTTAAGGCACGAACGAGCTAAGTCGGCATGCTCCTCCCATGACTTTGCCATCTTATATGCTCCGGGGCTTTTCGCTCCTTCTATAGAAGTGGTCAATGTGTGGGGCGTCAATGGTTGTTGTCCGGTCGCCAACTCGAACGGACTCCTTCCCGTGGCTTCACTCCTTTGTAAGTTGTAAGAAAATTGAGCAACATCTAGGAGTTTAGCCCAATCCCTTTGGTTTGCACCCACAAAGTGTCGGAGATAACACTCCAACAAGGAATTCACCCGTTCTGTTTGCCCATCTGTTTGTGGGTGAAAGCTTGTTGAGAAGTGTAGATCCGATCCTAGGAGTTTGAACAACTCCGTCCACAACTTTCCCGTGAAACGGGGGTCACGATCACTTATGATGCTCCGAGGTAACCCCCAATACTTCACCACATTCTTAAAGAATAGCCTTGCCGCTTCCTCTGCTGTGCAATCCTTGGTGGCCGGGATGAATGTGCCATATTTAGAGAACCGATCAACCACCACAATAATTGATCCGAACCCTTCGGATTTGGGCAAGGCACTAATGAAGTCCAAGGAAATAGAATCCCAAGGACGCTCCGGGACCGGTAAGGGTTCCAACAACCCTGATGGTAACCTTGCTTCCACCTTGTCTTGTTGGCACACCAGACAAGTCTTCACATAGAGTTCCACCATGTCCCTCATTTGCGGCCAAAAGTATGCTCGTTCAAGTAGTGCCAAAGTGCGTTTTTGACCGGGGTGTCCAGCCCACCTTGTATCGTGGCACTCCTTGATAATATCTCGCCGCAAGTTGTTCCATTTAGGAACGTATACCCGCTGCCCGGTTGTGTAGAGTAAGCCATCCTCTACCCAAAACCGCCTCGTTTTACCTTCTTGGGCAGCCTTTATCAACTCCTTAGCCATACGGAGTCATGCTCCAAGCCTTCTCGAATCAGGTCCAGAAAAGTCCCCTTGGCTTGGCTTATGGCAGCAAGCTCGGCTTTTCGACTCAAAGCATCGGCAACGACATTGTCTTTGCCCGGCTTGTACTCCAACACGTAATCGAACTCCGCCAAGAAGTCCTGCCACCTTGCTTGTTTGGGAGTCAGCTTCTTTTGTGTTTGGAAGTAACTCGTGGCAACATTATCTGTCTTGATGGCGAACTTGGAACCCAACAAGTAGTGTCGCCACACCCGTAGGCAATGAACAATGGCCGTCATTTCCTTTTCTTGAACCGTGTACCGACGCTCGGTGTCATTGAGCTTACGGCTCTCGAACGCGATGGGATGCCTCTCTTGCATAAGAACTCCCCCAATAGCAAAGTCGGAGGCATCCGTTTGAACCTCGAAGATCTTGGTGAAATCGGGTAATGCCAAGATCGGTTCACTTGTGATGGCATTCTTTAAATCCTCGAATGCCGTTTGACATTTTTCGGACCAATCCCATGCCTTGTTCTTTTTCAGTAGGTCCGTTAGTGGGGCGGCCCTCGCCGAGTACCCCTGGATGAATCGTCGGTAGTAATTGACTAGGCCAAGGAAAGAACGAAGTTCGGTTACCTTGGTCGGCACTTCCCATTCCTTGATCGCTTTCACCTTTGCCTCGTCCATCTTTAAACTTCCATGGCCAATAACGTGACCAAGAAAGTGCACCTCCTCTTTTGCGAATGAACACTTCTCCTTCTTGACATATAGCTTGTTCTCTCGTAGAAGCTTGAACACAGTTCGTAAGTGGTCGGCGTGTTCTTCCAACGTTTGGCTATAGATGACTATATCATCAAGGTAGACCACAACGAACTTGTCCAAGTATGGTTGGAAGATCTTGTTCATCAACGTGCAAAATGTGGCCGGGGCATTGGTTAAGCCGAACGGCATCACCAACCACTCGAATGAGCCGTATCGAGTGATGCATGCCGTTTTAGGCTCATCTCCTTCCGCTATTCGGACTTGGTAATAGCCCTTTTGCAAATCCATCTTAGTATAATACTTAGCTCCACCAAGTCTATCGAATAAATCAGCAATCAAAGGAATAGGGTATTTGTTCTTGATTGTTACCTTGTTAAGTGCCCGGTAGTCCACGCACATCCTCAACGATCCATCATGCTTCTTTTGGAATAAGACCGGGGCGCCATAAGGTGCTTTTGAAGGCCTTATCATCCCTTTGTCGAGTAGCTCCGTCAATTGCTTTCGAAGTTCCTCCAACTCCGGCGGTGCCATTCGATAAGGTGCCATGGCCGGTGGTTTCGTACCCGGTTCCAATTCAATCTTGTGGTCCACCTCCCTCCTAGGTGGTAACTTCTTTGGTAGCTCTGGTGGCATCACGTCCTTATTTTCCTCAAGGACGTCTTTGATGATATCGGGCGCTTCCTCGCCCCTTTGCCCGATCGCGGTCTCATCTTGGTCCTCCATCTTCAGGCATGCCAAGTACGTCATATCCCCCTTCTTCAACCCTTTTGCAACTTGCATGGCTGAAAGTTGACCCACAACTTTTGCCTTGGACACTGCAGGCACCATGCATGAAGACCCCTTCTCCAAAATGCAAACTGAGTCGAAGGAAGGCATTGGGACGGCATTAACCTTCCTCATGAAGTCTAGCCCGAGAACCAAGTTGAAGTCGTCCATCTTCGCCACCGAAAGATCCACTTGGCCCTTCCACGATCCTAGTTGGATTTCCGCTCCGTGAATTGCTCCGGCTAGTGGTGTGGTGGGAGAATTGACCGTCTTAAGAACTCCACCTCCCTTGGTGATCTTGAGTCCCAATCGTCTAGCTTCTTCCTCGGTAATGAAATTGTTGGTAGCTCCCGTGTCTACCATCGCTAACGCGGGTTGTCCATTCACCTGGGCTTCCACGTACATCAATCCTTTATTTGCGTTGGTCGGTGGGACAACCTTGGCGTTAAGGGCGTTTAGCAGTTGCAATGAGCTAAACTGTTCTTTCTCTTCCTGGCAAGAGGATGAACCTCGTTCCTCTGTCATGGCTGCCAACGACCCAAGCTTGGGACACTCCCTCATCAGATGCGGTCCCTTGCACACGAAGCATGTTCGAGTTCCCATCGTGCTTTTCTTCTTCTCATCGTACCTGCCTTGGGAACCCAAGGGCTTGGAAGCGTACTCCCCTTTGTTGAAATACTTCTTCGTGCCGTCCTTCTTTTCTCCCCCGCCTTTGCCCAAATTACTCTTGGAGCTTTTTGAAGGATTAGAATGGTCGGTCGTGCCCCTTTGGAACTCGGACAGGGATTCGACCACGGTGATGGCATCATCAACCGTTTTTACTCCCCGACGTTGCACTTCTTGTTTTGCCCAGTTTTGCAACCCATCGATGAAGTAGAACAGTTGATCCTCATCCTTCATTGTCGGGATTTGAAGCACAAGGGTTGTGAACTCTTTCACGTACTCCTTAATAGTGCTCTTGTGTTTCAACTCCCGCAGTTTCTTACGGGCTTCATAGACAACATTGGTGGGATAGAATTTATTTTTAAGTTCTTTCTTCAATTCATCCCAACTATCTATCTTACAAGAACCGCTTTCTATTTCGGTGTGTTTTCGACGCCACCATAGAGCAGCAGTGTCAGTAAGATACATAGTTGAAGTGCGTACCTTATTCGCTTCATCGGTGATGTTGGCCCCCTCGAAGTATCTTTCCATCCTCCAAATGAAGTCTTCGAGCTCCTTTGCATCCCGCTTTCCATCAAATTCTTTGGGCTTAGGTAAGTCGGCACTTTGAGTCACCACTACCATATTTGGACTTGAGCCAGTTGCAACCTTCTTGCAAGCATCGAGTCCTTTCGACAGTTCGTCGCTAAGCTTGTTTACTTGATTTTGGATTGCCCGTATGGCATCCATCACTTTAGCCTCTAGCAACGTAAAATCATCCCTTAGAGAACCATGTTCCTCCTTGACCGTGTCAAGTTGTTCCATGGTGGTGGACTCTAAGGTCGAGAGTGAACTTTCCACCATCTCGATACGTTCCCCCATGTTGACGAGAACTTCGTCAAACGCCCCAGTAGAGGGAACCGGTGGGCGACTCTTGCTTCTAGTCTTCTTGCTTGTTTGGAGGTCCTCCCTCCTTCCCCGCTCCTCTGCGACATTCGGAGTTTCAACACCTTCTTTCGCCATAATAACGGTTGTAGTAAACCTTTCCTCTGATACCACTTGTCACGGGCTTGAACCTCTTCAAGGCACGTGCGGCACTTAGCGCTTTCAAACTTCCGTCCTCACGGATTTACACTAAGTCAGCCTTCTCACAATGGCTTAAGAATAACGAACACACCGAATGAAACTTAAGCAAGAGAGAACACAAGAGTTTATAAAGGAAACTTTATATTACTCAAGAACACTTTACAAAGCTTTGAATACAACTCACTCTCTATGCCTCACACAAATGAACCCTCCACCTATTTATAGGTGAGGCCTTCTCGAATGGACGGTTGAGATCAAACCAATCCAATGGTCTAGATTTACATTCCGGAACTTTCTATACAAATATCTCTAACTAGAATACTCTAGAATAATCTACTAAGATTATTTACAACTAGGCTATTCTAGAAAGTTCTACATCTAGGTCCTTCTAGAATACTCTAGAAGGTTGGAGACTCTTCTCCATTATTCCATAATGTTCTAGAAAATTCCGTAAGCTTCCGTAGCATTCCGGAATTTTCCGGTTTTCTTGGACAAAATTGAGCGGGTCGTGACAACGTGCTCTTGAGGGCACAACTGAAGAGGCATGCCGGGCGGGACGTCGCTGCACAAGCAGGGATCCGTCCAACCCGCACACACCGATCACAACTCACGCGCTTTACGTACTTTGTGCCGGCACCAACCCCGACGCCCCGGGATCCAAGAGGTACGAATACCCCTCGGACGTCCGAATAGCTTAGGGAAAGGCCGACACGCACCGCTACACGCGACACCTTGCTGATAGTAGTAACATCCAAGAACGCCAGTTCTTGTTAAGCTCCCTTGCTTCCCGATCCCGCCCCCACTAGAGCGTCGTATTTTCGACAGGCACACGCATGTGCGTGGCCGCTTACTGCAACGACCCCGAGTGGAAGAAGGACGAGAAGCGCCGCCGGTTGGCGCACGCGGTTGTATTTCCGAAGTCATGTCGCGGCTGCGGAGTTTCCTCCTATCCGGCGTACTGAACAACCGTTTGCACCGGCGGACGCCTAGATACACACCAACACGGGTACTAGCCCCGGGCAGAATGCATCGTCGCGGGCGCCCTACCGACGTACTCCTAGGGGAGCCCCGGGGTGGAGGTTTGAGGTCACGCGTTCATGCATTATAATCGAGAGGCAACATGCAATCATCACGCACAACCCAACAACCCCGACCCAGGGGGAGCAGGACTCTCACCTGCTCATAATACCAGTTAATGAAAAAACCAAAGTGGTAGCAGTGCACATCAACCCTCAGAAGTTGATGCTCGACGCGCATGGGCAGTTCGCGTGCCAACTGCGTGTCGCAGCGCGCTAACGCAGCAGCCAAGTGCGTTAGCGCAGCAGGCACGTGCGTTGGCAGCGGGCAGCCAAGTGCGTTACCGCAGCAGGCAGCCAACTGCGTTAGCGCAGCAGGCACGTGCGTTAGCGCAGCAGGCAGCCAAGTGCGTTACCGCAGCAGGCACGTGCGTTGGCAGCAGGCAGCCAAGTGCGTTACCGCAGCAGGCACGTGCGTTGGCAGCAGGCAGGCACGTGCGTTACCGCAGCAGGCAGCCAAGTGCGTTAGCGCAGCAGGCACGTGCGTTACCGCAGCAGGCAGCCAAGTGCGTTACCGCAGCAGGCACGTGCGTTGGCAGCAGGCAGCCAAGTGCGTTAGCGCAGCAGGCACGTGCCTAACCGCAGCAGGCAGCCACGTGCGTTAGCGCAGCAGGCACGTGCGTTACCGCAGCAGCCAGCCAAGTGCGTTGGCAGCAGGCAGCCAACTGCGTTAGCGCAGCAGGCACGTGCGTTACCGCAGCAGCCAGCCAAGTGCGTTGGCAGCAGGCAGCCAACTGCGTTAGCGCAGCAGGCACGTGCGTTACCGCAGCAGGCAGCCAAGTGCGTTGGCAGCAGGCAGCCAAGCGCGTTAGCGCAGCAGGCACGTGCGTTACCGCAGCAGCCAGCCAAGTGCGTTGGCAGCAGGCAGCCAACTGCGTTAGCGCAGCAGGCACGTGCGTTACCGCAGCAGGCAGCCAAGTGCGTTGGCAGCAGGCAGCCAAGTGCAGCACCGCGGCTCCCAAGTGCAGCACCGCGGCTCCCAAGTGCGTTACCGCAGCCTCTGGACTGGCAAGCTATCACCCCCCCTCATAATACCAGTTAGTGAAAAAACCAAAGTGGTAGCAGTGCACGTCAACCCAAGGAAGTTGCGTAACTCTCAAACCGGGGGTCCAAACGACGCGCCGTAAAGTGCCACCGCCTCGTACGGTCGGGCACATCAACCTCCACCCGGAGCCCGGGGCGCGGGGACAAATTCGCGAAATGACGAAAACGCCCTTGGGGGCACAAGTGAAGAACCGGGGCTCGGAACGACGTGCCGCGAATTTTCGCCGCATCGTATCGTGGAGGGCTACCATCCACAACGTGATCCCGGGGCCAGCGGTGTAATTTGCGAAAAGACTAAAACGCCCTTGGACGTGCGAGGGGCATAAGCGGAGCACCGGGGCTCGGAACGACGCGCCGCGAAGTGCCGCGTCCTCGTATCGACGAGAGCTACCGTGACAAACGTGATACCAAGGCACGCTGCGGGATTCGTAAAATGACGAAAACGCCCTTTTGGCACAAGTGGAGAACCCGGCCCCGAAACGACGAGACGCGAAGTGCCACGAGCTCGTATCGAGGAGAGCTACCATATACGACGTGACCCGCACTCCCTTGGCGAACATTGCGAAGAAGACGGAAACGCTATAAAGTGGCAGTACTAATGCTAGTACGACACATGATTACGGGGGTCATCCTTCTCGCAGTATTATTGCGTGCCAGGGCGCCGGGTGAGGAATGGGACGTGCCCGGCGGTCCATTCCCCCGAGGTGCCCCGTTTGTC
>JAKCWG010000211.1:0-72273 GCA_021464415.1 Lonicera japonica
AAAATCGTCGTATTTATTTAAAAATCAAAAGAAAAATCAGTGACCCAAATCTTTTGTGATGGATTATTTTCTTATTTTTTTTTTGGTTCCCGGAGACCTATTACCAACGCAGCTTTGGCAACTAACGAAATCTACTGTCACTAATATAGTAAGGCCTCGTTTGATTTGGGTATTAAAAAGTGGGATGTGATTATTAATACCACTTTTTTATAATACATTGTTTGGTTCGCACAAATGTGCTGGGATTATTAATACTGGTACTAATTTAATACTACTATTTGTGGTATAATTTAATACTAGGGGTAGTATTGTTTATCCCGGATTAAGAAAAATGAACCATATATTTTCAAAAATGTCATTACTACTATAATATTTTCAAAAATGCCACTACTACTACTACCACTACCCCTACCCCTCCCCATCCCCGCCCCCCCCCCCCCCCCACCCCCACCCCCACCACAACTCCTATTATTATTATTATTATTATTATTATTATTATTATTATTATTATTATTATTATTATTCCAAAATATAATCCCGTATACGAGTTACAGAACCAAACATGGTATTAATATCAATATGTGATATCCGAGTATTAATACTGCATGAATCAAATAGGATATTGATATTAAATTAATACCAGGATTAATTGTCCAGTACTATTAATACTAGTAATATTAATCTCACTTACCTTAATACCCGAATCAAACGAGGCCTAAGTGAACAAAGAGTCATTTTATAGTACTTTATTTTTTCGGGTTCGAAAATTAAGACCATCTAGAAAGTAATAGTACGGGGGGACACTTTGAACTTTTATCCAAGTCAAATTAAGGTTGCTAATAGGCTGCCGGCTAACTGCATCAGTCAAAATCCCCACACGTCATACATTTTTGTCTACACAAAAAAAAGCAGCTAAAATGTTGTATGGTAACACAACAACTAACAAGCATCTCTTCTTCATTTTTCATTCATCTAACTTTTGACATGCGGCGGAGTGATGATCATTGTCTACAAGTATATAGCCGATGGGTTCCTTACTGATCATTTGTACAAAATTGGTAAGTATCGCAGTTGTTCTATTTTATCTTGGGTGCAGCATCTCAAAATTTGTCTAGGAGCTGCCCGTGACTTGGATTACCTCCACTTATCCACCGGTCTTCAAGAAGTGTCATACATCCTGATGTGAAGAGTGCGAACATCCTATTAGATAAGAATTGAGCAGTTAAAGTTTTTAGACTTTTGGCTATTTACAATAAGCCCAATTGATCAGTCATGCAATCATATTAACACAAATGTTAAAGGGACAATGGGGTACATGGATCCAGAATATTTGTTGACCCCCATAATGACAATGAAATTCGATGTCTACTCTTTCTGGGTTCTACTTTTTGAAGTGTTGCGTGGAAAGAGAGCGGTGGATTTAAGACTTAATGAAGAGCAATGGAGCCTTGCTAGGTGACATTGTATTGAGAAGGGAACAGTTCATCATATTAGTGATCCTAATTTGAGGTGGGAATCTTGCTTAGTGATCCTAATTTGAGGTGGGAATGGAACAGTTCAAATATATCACTTGATCTCCAATAAAGCCTATGTATTGAGAGTATTTTGTCATTTTATTCCATTATATGTTTCTTGTTGCGTTTCATAGGTAAGAACTATGAATTCAACACTATATCCCGAGAAGTAAGTAGGTATGGGGATTTATGTAAGGACTTAGGACTGACAATGGCACAATTTGAATCGTTTTATCCCATGGTTAGTTGGATCATGCATATGTTCAATAATCAGCTATCTGCAGTATTCTATCATTAGAAATAATGGTTTTTTCAAAATTTATATATCCAGACTGGTTCTGGATTATGCTAAATATGAACAGCTCAAAGAACAGCAGAAATGTTGATGGTCTCACCATCCAGCAATTAAAGAGTTCTTTGCATTTTACATTTTTTGGCCCATATATGTTCCTTTACTATTTTCTACTATCTAAAATTAGGAGTCCGTGTTTGACTGTTTCACATTTTGAAGGTTACATTATTTTCAACACGCAGAATATAACTTACTAGTGTTCACTGAGGTATATTGATTAAGTCCGAAAATTGGAACTAAACTCTTAATTTGGGATGGGAGGGAGTGTTTTGGAAAGCACAAAACAATTTGTTCTACATAAAAGTTGTATTTTGGAAATTACACATTGAGATATACTTAAGAAATCTGTAATTTAAATATAAAAGTCTGAAGAAAAAAGAAAATTCAATGTTCAATTATAATTTGAGCCTGTTATATCCATTTTCAGATCCATTTAGGCAAGTTTACATGTCTACAAACAGAGGTAGAGAGGTAGTTCTCTGTATACAGACTATAGATAAGAAAGCAGAAACATTTGTTGTACATAATTTCATTAGATTGAGAAATTGTTTTCTTGTACATCGATTTGTATGTCTATACACCCATTGAAACTACAAACTTAAACTCTGCTACCCTCGAATCTCAAGCTGTCGTTAGGCTTTTCTGGCAATATCAATATGTATATAGAAGATTTCGCAATGTACACCGACAAAGAAACAGACAAATATCAGGCAAATGTGCCACTTAGCATAAAAATAAGGGTATGGTAATCAAATAGGAAAGGATGTATAACATAAATTTATAAGGGTATGGTAGTCAAATAGATCGGCGAGAGCTGTATTGCCATGTTATGCTAAGTGCCATTTAAAGATCTTCCAATGTTATAAGTCCAATTCTTAATTTGGTTTTCGAAAGCATAGAGATTGCATTCATACGGGTAGGATAGCCAGATTTGTGAGAAGAAAAAAAAGTGGGTGCTATTGCTCCTTGTCCTTTTAAATATTCTAGTTTTTATACACGTGCGTTGCACGTGATTTTAATGCTTGCCAAATGTCATTAAATATATTATTAAATAAGTATATAATAAGAATTAAATACATGATAACTAAATTAAAATATATTAATAATTATAAGAAAATCATAGAATTGGTGACTATAGAAAAATATTATAAATACATGATAAAAATTTGTCACGTTGAATTATTTTAGTAAATGTTTATTCTTAAACATTAAACATAACTATAAATAAACAAATAAGTTTTAGAATATATCAATTAATATAAATTTAATTTATAACGTTAAAAGCAATTAAGTAAAGTAAAATTTAATATACATACCTTTGTGGTTTACTTTGGAACGAAATTTATCATTTTAATATGATATATTAAATAGTTTCATTCTTTGAAAGTATGTTATCAACTTATATACAAGTCTTATACAATACATCTAATTCAACAAAAACTCTAATTTATTCAATTATTTTAGCCAAATAAAGTAGATTTTAAATTTATCTGGAATACTAATAAAAAAAATATATAGATTTATACTGTTTTATTTAATGTATAAAAACTTAGAATATTTGTTTATTATTTTAACCAAATGAAGTATAGTTTAAATTTATCTAAGATACTACTAATATAAAAAAAATATGGAGTTTTACTTTTTTATTTAATGTCAATTTTAAAATCTTATGTTTAAAATATGTTTTGTTTAATGTAAATTTTAAAATATTTTTTTAATTATTTTAACCAAATAAAGTAGAGTTTAAATTTATCTTAAATACTTATACTAATATAAAAATATATGGAGTTATACTTTTTTATTTAATGCAAATCTTAAAATCTTGTGCTTAAAATTAAGGGGCATATTTGTCTTCACAAAAAAAGGGAAAAGCACTCAAGTTATTCGATGTCTTCTCAAAAAAAGAGAAAAACACTTAAGTTATTCGTACTTTTATATATAGTATAGATATAGATATAGATATAGTTTGTTTTCTGAATTCGTGATGGTTCCTGCTAAAGTTTACGTGATTATACAACAAAATACTATTTTAGGAACGCCCATTTGCTTATCTTACTATCTGAACAGGACAGTCGTGCACATTATTTATTATCTTAGTTTCCTGCTAATTTTCAATTTATTATCTTAGTTTGCAACTAATTTTCTGTATATTGAGCGTGAGCACAAGGTTTTGGTACATCCTTTAGAGATTATAATAAAAGTTAATGCTAACATAAGGATTTGAACAAATGACCTTAATATAAGAAACACAAGTTGTTAATGCTCTGTCAATACTAAGCATCATATTGTACACGCGTCAAGTATGCCACCGAGTCTAGTATTAACATAATGGTATCATCCAAATTAACAAGTGATTTTTTTCAACTGTAGGAGAAAATCTCCATCATATTAAAAGAAAGATAAAACATCAAAGAAAACTTCGGTCTATAAGAGTGGAGGAGGTATTCGATTTAAAATTATTTAACATCAATTGGTGAGAAGCTAAAATCCAATTTTTTTTGTTCTTTCCTATATTTTTTTAATTGAATTTGGTTCAAGCTCAATTAAACTTTTAGCAGATGATTGGAAATCTTCATCGACCCTATTGACACCATTGATCTTAACTTTCTATTGTTTATTTGTTGTGTTTAGCTTGTAATTGATGCAAGCCGTGAAGGTGCAAAAGAGTTTTTGCACCTGGCAGTGCACTCGAAATGGGTGCAAAAGATGTTTTGCTCCAGGCAGAACACTCAGAATGGGTGCAAAACGTGTTTTGCACCTGGGCGGGTAAAAGGTAACTAGTCTTATTTTTCACTTAATATAAATAGAAAGGTTCTTTTCTATTTTAGAAAGAATTGCAAGAGTGTCGCTTTGTAAGAGTGAAAAAAAGAGAGACTTGTAGTTAACTAGGGTTTAGCTAAGGTGAGAGGTGATCATTGGAGGTTTGTTCCATTGATATAAAGTAAGGTTTATTGTGAGAGAATTGGTGTAAATTCTTGGTTATCAATAAAGTTGCTCCCTCTTGGTGGAAGATTCGAAGGGTTCCACAAAATCTGGCGTGTTCTTTCTTTTTGCTTTGCTCTTTGTTGTCATTACTATTTATCTTTCATCCATATTTTGTTGTTATTGTGTTAGCCATTCTTGGTTTGAGTAAAGGTCCTATTACTTGACGGTTTTCGCCCCGCTAAGTGTTCGTGGAAATTCCCGAAAAGGATTTCTCAGGTTTATTGGTGGATTTGGGTCTTAGTTATTGTTCCCACATTCACAACACTATTTTCCAAAACATCACCATATTTGAAAGAATCTGTGACCACATTACTTAAAGCTTATTAATTTTATTGTACCCGGTCATGTGGATCAGAGGAAGGTTCAATACTGATTAACCAGGAGCCTCTTTACCCCCCGAAAAGCTGGTGTAATTGACCTTGCTTTACACTATGCTAATATAATCACTTTAACTAATGACATTGTATATTCTAATCTTCATTTTTGGTATGATGAAATTGAACTAATGGTCCTTTTCTTTTTGTTTACATTCCATTTGATAATAGGCATCTTGCCCTACCTCGTTCTTTGTTAGCATAAGGACCACATTGTATCAATGGTTGCCTAACCTTATCAAAGCAGAATTAACTTACTAGTTATGGATAGTTGAAGGAAATGGTATATCCTCTTTCTCGTAAGGGTCCAATCTGTTTCGGAGTGAAAATTAAAATGTTGAAATATGTTTCACCTACTTGGCATTGAACTTTTTTCCCTTTTTTGTTTAGTTCCTAGTTCTTGCATTTGTTCACAATATTATGCAGAAAAAAAGCCTGAAATATAGGTGAAAATTCTTTTGGGCTTTTTTCACTTTGCTCATTACTCTTAATGTGAACTTATGAGTTATCGCATGTTTCATAATCGAGGGTAATGTCAAAATTTCTTAACATAATAAAAAACATTAGGTGTCAGTCTAATTTCACATAAAAAAAATTAAAATATTTAGGGGTAAAGTTAAAAGAGCCTAATATGTTTCCCAAATATGGTTTTAGGTAGGTGTAAAATATTTCTCCCCAACCAAACGAACTCGAGCATAATTGTATTCTTCAATTCCAAACTTTTTTCCCATTGATTTTAGTCATCATAAGTGATTGACACAGTGCTTTTCTGGAGTTAACAATTCCTCAACTCCGAGTCGAAATGGAAAAAACTCTCGGAAGGTTCATTCCTCTAAATACCATCATGTATGTACACTGAATATTTACTTTTGCCATTTAAATGTTCCTTCTATGCTTGATGAGGCTGTTATCCTTTGTAGATGCAAGTAATATTTCTCCTATTAAGTTTTTGGTATGGCTATTAACACTCCAAACAGTTACACTGGCATTCCAATACAATCTTTTAAGGGCTTGTTAATTGGTTTGAATTTTAGAAAAGGAATTGGCTTGTCTAGACATTTGAGAGTAATGTTTTTACTAAGACCAGAACTCAAACTTTCCTCCTACCGAGAATAACTTGCAAATATTATTAAACACAAAAGTATTTTAGTTCAAGTTTTTTGCCATGTATTATTAAATATTACTTAAATGTAATGTAAAAGAAAAATATTGTGGTTATTTGTTTAAAAAATGGGGGTAATTTTGAATTGGATAATGTGTAAATGTTGGGGAAATGATGAAAGGAATTGATGTAATTGTAGGGTAGGTTGTTTTTGTTGGAGTGAGTTCTGTTGTTGGGCATATTGATATTGGGATAATAGTCATACAAGTACGCTAGGTTAAAATTGTAAGGAATTTATTTGTATATGGGCGTACTGGCATGCACTATTAATAGGCTATACATGTACACATAGCGACGGACAAAATTAGGGTTAGGCCTTCTATTACTTATATAAATGCCAGTTATACCTATTGATTAATATGAGATTCTCTGATTTACTTTAATTGTTTTGAGTGTATTGTTAGTTGCTTTTGTTTTTCTGGGATGTTGTAATTTTGCATTGTGTTAGGTGGATTGCCTGATTGTTGTGTTGCTCGAAAAGGGTGTTGTTTAATTAATAAAGACTTGAGTTTACCAAATTTTCTTTTTTCAAAAACGAATATTTTTTATTTCCAATGAATATGAGAAGAGATGTAGGAAATTCTGTTTTCCTAGGAATCTTGAATTTTAAATTACAACCAAATGGTGGAATCTTGAATGAATGGGAATTTAGGGTTGCAGGATGTTATGAGTGATCCAAAAAACAAACAAATAACCCTGAGACTTTTTATGCATCTTTACCGTCACTTTCAATAGGTTTTTAAGAATTTTTTCCATATACTGTAATAAGGCTAAAACCAAAATATTATATTAAACTATTTAACATCATATACATCAAAAATCAATTAAAACCACATATTTGGTTACAATATTCCCACTTGAGACTTCATAATTTGAAAACACTGAATCATATCTTCATTATCGATAGCTTTAAAAACATCTTTCTCAGTATTTGTTAAAGTGCAATCTTTCAAGAGATCATCTCCCAACCGATTTCGGATATTAGAGCAATTTGATGATTAAGAGCTGCAAATAGAAATTGGAAAAGAAATAAAAAAACCATCGATAGAGACCAAAGAAAAAAGGGCATACAAACTAAATAACAAAATATAACCACCATAAATAAATAATAAAAACATAAAATAAGCCTCTCTTAAATCAACAACCTAATTAAGAATGCAAACCTTCACCCCCAAACTTTTACTCTTTATCGCACATAACCCTTCCGACGTTTCAATGTTCCTATCCCTAATTACAACTCCTGCCCCTATACTTGCGCATATAACCCCTTGTGATGACATAATTAGCAAAAAAGTCCAGAATCTCATATGGGCCCATGCCCCCCAGACCTTATGTGGCTCTGCCCCTATTTATAACGGATTTTGGAGAGCTAGACAGCAATGGATTAGAGCGGGAGTAGTGACTCTTAAGTTCCTCAATTTCTCAGTGCTACTGCATTAACATTTTTATATTTCTTATTTTTCGTGGCCATTGGGACAGAGCATGTCACGGTTTTTGCTTGATGAAAGGCTAAATAGTCTTTGACAATAACGAGCTAAATAGTCTTTGACAATAATGAGTCTGTCTAAAGGACAAAGGCACAGAATAACATCATGCGCTTATAGACACTGTATCATTTCGATAAATGAAGATCGACTCACTTGTCTGATCTACCAAGTGATTATTTCTGCTACTTGGCTAGTATAAGGGGATGGCCAGGATAGAGGAACATTTGTAGAATCCAAGAGGTCAGAATTTTCATGGAGTAAAGACTTTGTTCGTTTGGAAATGAGGTAAAAGAAAAAAATTCTCAAAACAACCAACGAATTATTAATTTTTTTTTTTAAAATAAAGGGTTAGATATCATTACATTATGAAATAAGGGCTTGTTTATCAATTGTGTTTTAAAATAACGACTTTAACTAAGTGCAAACTTAACTTTGCAGAAAATTGTGTTGCATGATGTATTTATATTTTTTAACAAGATATTCTTATGTTTTATTCATTAAACTTTAAAACAACATCAAATAAACACAAATATATAGTAATATTTTAGAAAATAAGGAACGCAAGCTTCACTTTGCATAACTCCGAAAAAAATATTATGTACATTTTATTAATAAATAGATTTTGAATATTTAATTTGTTAAAATTATTTTAAAGCACCGTCAATTAAACACTTATTTATAATAATATGCTAAAAAACATGTAATGCAAACTTAATTTTATATGATTCTCTAAAAATATACAATTTAAAAATCTACTGTAAAGTTAACGTCTTTTTTTTTGTCTACCAAAGTCAACTTAATGTGCATTCCTTTTGGAGTTTGTTCAAATATAGACCCTTAATTTACAAAAATATTATTCCTTGTATCTTTTGCAGAATTTTTTTTCAAACAAGCCCTATTTTTCAATATCCCAGAGACGGAGAGAATGTTAGTTTTGGAATAGGAAGAAGCTAAGAATTTGGAGTAGTTAAAGTTAGGAGTGTTAATATATATAATATATTTTTGCTATCTCTAAATCTCTAGATTGATTTGGTTTTATATTTTCCTTATTTGTATCATTCTCATAACCTTATATAAAGGGTCTCTATTGTAATAGTTTTACAACAATCAATTCAATAGTATTTCTCTCTTTTTTTATAATCTTAACATAGTATCAGAAAGTTAAGTTCATTTTATTCTGAGAACTTAATCACTATTTTTCGTCGCCGGCACGCGATTAATATTGTCGCCCGCCAGACCACTCTCGTCGCCTCACCTAAATCATAGTTCTATGTTTGCTTTATTGCCACCTCACCTAATCACCATCGCAAGCTCACCTAATTCATCTCAAACTACTACCTATACACGTAGTTCGAACCACCACCCATATTCAAAATTCCATTGCCGCAACTATCAAACCAACATCAACCTGTGTTGCCAATCACCACCATTATCAAACCAGCCACTTCTCATATACCACCACCATCCACCAATTATAACCATAACCATCTAAGCAAAAACCACCAACCATTATGTACTTACTACCCTACTAAATCCATTATTTAGTTTTCTATTCTAGTACATAACCAATATCCATTAACCTCACCAATACCAACTGTCCTTCTAAAAACCATCAAAGGACACTAAACTCACCACCATCGCAACTGAACCATCCCATTTTTTTAAATATATATATATATATATATATTTCAAACCTTCTGTCCACCACCTGAAAAATAAATCTGTTTTTTTCCTATCATCTATTTTAAAACTTAAGTTGGTTGCTTTGTACCACCTTGAGTTTGAGAAGGGGGGAGTAGACATATAAACATCCAGACCACCAAAGTCGACATCTTCACCTGTGCCAGACAATCAGAGCTAACATTCACTTGAGCCAGACAATTAGAGCCGACCTCCTCCCTCATGTCGGACAACTAGCGCCAGACTTACTCACATGTGTCGGACAGCCAGAGTTGGATCTCTATCATGCCGGATCTTGCCCCGAACGTTAATAGCATCAAACCTAGCCGTGTTGGATCTCACCCCGGGTGTCAATTGTGACATGTCGGACCTCACCTCGAACGACATCTATGACGTGTTGGACCTCACCCTGAATGGTAACCGTGCCAGACAATTAACAACCATGTCGGACAATCAGAGCGCCGAACCTCCCTTGCAAAATAATTTTCACCCTGTATTCATCTACTTTCAAGATATACTTTCCAAACTCAAGCTGGTCTATTACCATTTCGTGTTTGAAGGGGGATGTTAACATATATAATATAAAATTGCTAGATGTCATTTAGACATTTACCATTTATAAAAGCTGATTACAATATCTAAATCTCTAGGTTTATTAGGTTTAATATTTTTCTTTTTTGTATCATTCTCATAACCCTATATAAAAAATCTCCATTGTAATAGTTTGACAAAATCAATTCAATAACATTTTTCTCTTTTCTATAATCTTAAAGGGAGTTTGGGCATCCAAAAAGGTATCATTTGATGCATTTATAGGGGTAGTAACAAGAATTTGAGGTGCTACTTAATACAATTTCAATTACACTTCCTCTCTCTTAAATTAATTGTCATATTTAGGATTCTTTTAATTAGTGACGCATTTGATTTCAAAATTGGGAAATATTTAGAAAAAACTACTTTTGATAGGAAGTTAGAGAATGAGGTGAGTGAGATGATCCGTTACATTTCATTTTTCAGTGAAATCCAATTTTTTTACTGATGGCTTAGACATTTTTTTCTTGAAATAATAAGGAAAAGATGGAGATAATTTCACCAGATTACTCTTCATCTTTTTTAACTTTGTGTAAATATTTTTTGGTTTTCTAATCTCTCATCCACATTAGGAAATAAATTCCATCTTAAACCGAAATTAGTGTTTATGAATGTAAACTAAGGCCATTTCCAATGGTATTTCCTATAAATTTATTTATATCATATGTGTCATGGTGCTTTTAATACATTTCTATATCTATTTGGCAATATAATTATGTAGATAATTAAAATTCAAATAAAGTTTCTCCAATGGTGCAATTTCTATCTTTCTTGGTATTTATTTAAGAACGGGAGAAAATTATTGGGTTTCTTATATCCAATGAAGATGTGCCATGTCACATTGAAAATTTCTATCATTACTTTTATACGTAAAAATGGTGATAGAAATTCCTTATGTAACTCAACTTTCACCTTACATAGAAATGATTATAAAAAACTCTATCGGAGCATTTTTTTTTTCTATTATAAAAATTTGTATAAATAGAAATAAAATCGGAGATGACCTAACGAAGAGGTTATTAGTTGTTATGTCACACACCATTTAATTTCTCCTTTTCTACCCAAAGTATGTACAAGTGGCCGTTGACTCTCACAATTATGTGTTCCTCTTTTCTTGTCTTGCGCATAGCCGAGCAATAACACTACCCCTACCCCCTCTTAATTTGTCGTCGCGGCCCCACCGCTTGTGAAATGTTTTTTTCATTTTTTTTAATAAAAAATAATTGTATGAACTTGTCTGTAGAGTAAAAAATCATATTTTTAAAAATTTAGTTTAAAGGATAATTTTGTAATAAAGGATAATTTTTTTTAATCAAAGATAAAATATTTATTATTTTATTATTTTAATTAATTAAATTAAATTCTAATATTACCATTCTTAGAACAAATATACAATTAAATTCAAAATTAAATTAATAAAAATAAATTCAAACCAATTCGAACACATATTATAAGAATTTCAGAGAAAAAAATAACGTAATAATTATTCAAAAAAAAGTCAAATAATGTAAATTTCTCAAACTAACCAGACATAATATGAGATCGAAGTTGTAAATATGTCTGAGCCACTATTCTCTCATAATTGCAATCAAACATATTAAGTTACGTTCCTCTAATTAATTTTTTGGTAGACATATTAAGCAAGTTACATTCTTTTAATTAATTTTCTTGTAAACATATATTAAGTTGTATCTTTTCAATTTTCCGAGACATATTTGTTTATTATAATAATAGCAATCAGACATAATGTTTTTTTTTTTGAAAAGAAAAGAAGTTTTATTAATCAATTATACTTACACCATCTCAAAAACCACTACACCTTAAATTCACTATACCACTTTTGTCAATTCTAACCAAACCTTTCAAATTTCTAGGCAAACTATCAAAATGTAAAAACACTAGTGATTTCTGTAATCAGACATAATGTCTATATACTATTTTTAACACATGTTCCTAGGAACGTATATTTTTTGGTAAATTGTTTTATGATGTAGGCATTTTAGTTTCTCTAAATATAATGCAGTAGCAATACATGTTGACCTACTGCTCATACTAGTAAGTAACCGGGTAAGTGTGGGTTTCATCCAAAATTAATAGTAGACCCACTTTCGAGATTGACCTTTTTATAGGTTTTAGAAATGTGTCCATTTTTTGTGATATGTGTCTTACCATTTTGACTAAAATAGTTGTTATGGGCCCTTTCCATCATATTAAGGCTAACAATTAAATTTTAATGGCCTATTTGTTTGAAGGCCTAGTAATATACACTACTCCTTAACTAAAACTATTTTTAAAATTTTCCGGATCCAAAACATTATTGATAGTTCAACATGCATCATCTCCTTCCAAACAACAACTTTAGCCACAAATCCCCCTTCATCCGTGCTTGATTTGCTCATCGTGAGTTGGTAATGGTTTCATCAAATTTTCCATTTGTTAGGTGATTGAGCTTCGAGTGATTGACATCTTCCTAGCATCTAATAATAATCTTCAACATATGATGTCTAAATCTTATTCAACTGGGAATTCCTTAGTCAAGTTTTGTTGGATTTGCCAGTTGTAGTACAACTTGTGTTCCTAATTTGAATGGATTTGGATTACGTATCCCGTTCATCTAATCTGTAATAAGGTAAACGCTTTGGTCTTGGCAAAACTTGTTTCATAATAACTACATGGTATTTTATTCAATAAATCGGTCAGGGTGTTATACTTAATGGGAATATATCTCTTTTAATATTTAAAACATTTTGTGTACCAAGAATTGAGTCTTCGATCAACTGTATAAGTTGGCCATTTTAGTGATATGTTTACACCTAAAAATCAATGTTTATTGTATTAATTTCTCTTGGCGTAATTCTTTTTCATGTAAACTACATTCGGTTTTTTATATGTTATCCTTTCTAACACTTTTTCTTTCTTGTTCAGCTTTACAGGTTTAATTGTTGATTTTTATTTGTTTCATGGTGCGATGTAATATGTTTAGATAAAATCTTGGGATGGAGATAAGATATATTGAACATCTCTTTGGCATTCTTTTTCTACAGAGTGAATGGAATCATTTATTTAGGTTGGTAATTTTAAGAATATTTGTTTATGCTTTGTCTTTTTTTGTTGGAATACGATTAATTCACTTTTTAAAAATTTTAAATTTGAATCTTCAATTTTTTTTAAAAGAATTCATTTAATTATCGGTTTTAATATTTTAATTTGGTTAGGTCATATATATCTTTAACAAGGGTAGTTTTGATATACACTTAATTTTTCATAAATATTATATAAAATAACATTTTGTCTTTTAGACAAAACTCGTCCTTAAAACTAACTCCACAAAAAAAATTGTCCTTTGTTAAAAAAAGAATACCACATTTGTCCTTTATAAAATAACACCCCCCCTTTTAATTATATTATTATTTAATATAAGGAAGGTCATTGATTCAATAAGAGCAAAGTAACTAGGATCAAACTACTTGCGTATTTTGTAAAAATATTCACGTTTTCAACTATTTTAGTTTAAGCCCTAATCTTTCACCTATAACGAGATATAATTGTTGACCTTATAGTTACTAATCTTGTTTTGATAATAACAATAACATTAATCATGTGTAATTTAATTAAGTTGATGTTTAAAATTATAGCCACATTAAATTGATCACACGTGGACAAAATCGAAAAACCGGAATAAAGATCATTCACCTACAAAGTTGTACGCGTTCAATATCTCACACATCACAAAGCCTCCATGATCAATGCTCTATCAATGGCACATCTATAATGAATGATAAGCCAAGGAAGAAAAGAAATGAAGAAACAATCAAAGCCCTCGAAGACTCATTAGTTTCTATTTGAGTGAGTGCTTTAGTTACCTTTGTAAAGGTTAATATTTGATTCTTAATATAGCTCATATACTTTGTTTTTACATAACTAGATTGATCAAAATTGAGTTTCTTCAAGATTTTTTCTAAACACACATTCTAGTAAAAACCGGTTTTGAAATTAATTCTTATTTAATTTTAAAAGATCTTATTTGAAGCTCTAACAAAAATAGGTGTCTTAGGAAACTATATTTTACATTCCCCAAGCATTAAAAGTGGTCTAGAGCTTATTTGCAAAAGTGACAAAATTGGGTTTTTGGACTGATGACCAGAGCTCATCAGTCGACTAAGTAGAGAGGCTCAGTCGACTGAGGCTCACTCAGTCGACTAAGGAGCTCTGCTTAGTCGACTGATGGCCCAGAATATAGCCGTTAGAATTCTAATTTTTTACCATTTTTGGCACCAAATTCTTATCAACTCCCTCCAAACGGCCATATGATGTCTTAGACTATATATACACTTTCTAAGACTTATTTAAACCCACTTGAATCATTCCTACACTATTCTCTTCATCTACTTTCATTTTCAAAGATTCAAGAACATTGCTTTTGATCAATCATCTTTATTTTGAGCTATATTTTATTGATCAAATTTGATATCACTTAGTGTGAGCTTAAGTTGTAATCTTCATACACTATTGAGCTATTGTACATTGGTGTTAGTCACCAAATCATTTCTTTCAAACATTAAGAGAGGTTCATCTCTTAAGATAGTAAAAGTGAATTCTTGTGTGAGTATTGAGAGAGATTCAACACTTGTAAAAGTGTGTGAGAAGAATACACTTGTAGATGTTTGATCTTCACCCGGAAGGAGATCGGTTATAGTGGAATTTCTTGGGGTACTAACCGAGCGCGGAGTAGGGGCTAACAAGCCGAACCGTGTGGACAAAAAGTCTTCGACTTTTATCGGTTCAATCTTTCTAACTCTTGAACTCTTATATTGTGTTAGTTTCACCTTGTGATTGGAATTATCCTTGTTTATTGTTTGCTTGATTGACATAGACATCGAATATTTTTAAATTGGTTTTAAAAATCTCATTAAGTTTTAAAAACCCTATTCACCCCCCTCTA
The DNA here is from genome assembly GCA_021464415.1 of Lonicera japonica. Lineage (NCBI taxonomy): Eukaryota > Viridiplantae > Streptophyta > Magnoliopsida > Dipsacales > Caprifoliaceae > Lonicera > Lonicera japonica. The sequence goes on from JAKCWG010000211.1 coordinate 15,088, forward strand.
GGGTATTTTTTGACCTACAATTGGTATCAGAGGTTGTACTCTTGTTTTGATTTTACAATCTTAGAGTTAACGATCATGTCTATCTATCAAGGAACCGGACTTAACGAAGGTTCTTCCACCACTAGGCCACCCCTATTTGATGGCAAAAATTATAACTATTGGAAAAATCGCATGCGTACTTTTCTTCAAGCTAGTGATTTTGAACAATGGAGGGTTACACTCATTGGACCCTATGAGATTACCAAAACCGATGAAAGGGGTAATGTCAATCCTAAATCAATTTCCGAATATGATAAGCATGACATTAAGAAAATCTAATTTAATGCTAAAGCCTTAAATTCTTTACATTGTGCATTAACTATGGACGAATACAACAAAATTTCTAGTTGTAAAACCGCAAAAGAAATATGGGACAAATTAGAGGTTGCTCATGAGGGAACCTCACAAGTCAAGGATGGCAATATTGATATGCTTGTTCATGATTATGAGCTTTTCAAAATGGAGCCTAATGAATCACTTGCTTCTATATATAGTAGGTTCTCCATTATTACTAATGCTTTAGATCTCCTTGGAAAGGTTTATTCCAATGAAGACAAGATTCGAAAGATTCTTAGAACTCTTCCCAAGAAGTGGAGACCCAAAATAACGGGTATTCAAGAAGCTAAGAACCTTAAAACGCTAAGCATGGATGAACTATTGGGTTCACTTAAAACCCACGAGAAAGAATTGGAGAGAGAATAAGAAGTTGACTCAAAAGCCAAGAAGACTTTTGCTCTCAAGGCAAGTCAACGAGAGGATGATGAAGAGTCAATGGGCGGTGATGATGACATGGCTCTCCTCTCTAGAAACTTCATGAAATTTCTAGCCAAGAAGAAGAAGTTTCAAGGAAAAGGAAACAACTTTGGTTCTTCATCAAAGAGGAACATTGATCGATCAATTCAACCAAGTGTTAAAAATGAAAAAGTCAAGAAATATTTTCATTGCCATGAACCGGGACACTTCAAAACCAATTGCCCGGTTAGAAGAAAAGAGAGAAGAGATAAAAGAGATAAAGCCTTCAAATAAGTGAGGCATGCCCTCAAGGGGACTTGGAGTGATTCCAAAGAGGGTGAGTCCGATGCCGACTCTAGCGACGAGGAGACGGCAAATCTTTGCCTTATGGCAAGAGACGATGAGGTAGACTCTATTTATGATTCATTTAGTGATGATAATGTTTTTATAAATGATGATGCTCATGATGAAAATGACTATGATGAGTTATATGAAATGTTTGAGGAATTGCATAGCAAATTTGAAAATCTATCTAAGAAGTTTGCAAGCCTCAAAAACGAGAATTTGATAATTTCTAACAAGTGTGAAATTGTTGAGAAAGAAAACATGGTTTTGAAAAATGAAATCAATACTTTGAAGAAAGGAAAGGAAAAGGAAATTCCAAACACACTTGTAGTAGAAAATGTCAAATTAAAAGATCAAGTGGATGATCTAACTAATAGCTTAGCCAAATTCACCAATGGTAGGGATAATTTGGATAAACTATTAGGAATGCAAAGGTGTGTATTTAACAAAGCCGGTTTGGGTTACAACCAAATTGACAAACAAAAGGATTACAAAAAACTTTTTTAAAACATATACACATCATGATCCCACTCATCTTTGCTCATATTGTGGTAGAAATAATCATCATGTGGATCATTGTTTCTATCGAAATGAAGGTTTTCCTAAAAGGAAGCTTGCTTGGGTTCCAAAAGGAACCATTATGTTTGCTAACCCAAAAGGACCCAACACATTTTGGGTACCAAAGGAGAAGTTACTCAAAGTCATGGTGTAGGTGTGCTTGAAAGCTAAGGGTAGCAAAACCAAGTGGTTCTTGGATAGTGGTTGCTTAAAGCACATGACGGGAGACAAGAACAACTTCTTAAGTCTAATTCCCAAGCGAGGAGGGAATGTGACTTTCGGGGACAACGCCAAAGGGAAAATCATCGATATATGTAAGATTGGTAAGCATTCATCTACATGTATTGATAATGTTATATTAGTTGATAGTTTGAAGCATAATTTACTTAGCATTAGCCAATTATGTGAGAAGGGTTACGAAGTTATTTTTAAATTCGATCGTTGCATTGTTAAGAATGTTAGTGATGATTCCATTTTACTTGTTGCATATAGAACTAACAATGTGTATACTCTTGAGCTTGATGATTTATCACAAGAAGATGTTAAATGTTTATCCGCTATAAATGATGTATCTTGGTTATGGCATAGGAGACTAGGACATGCTAATATGGATTTAATTCATGTTTTGTCTAAGAAAGAGCTTGTTAAAGGATTGCCTAAAACCAAATTTGTTAAAGATAAAATTTGTGATGCATGTCAACTTGGTAAACAACACAAATCATCGTTCAAGTCTAAAAAGGATATTACTACATCTAGACCACTTGATATGTTGCATCTTGATTTGTTTGGTCCTATTTTGGTTGTTAGTCTAGGTGGCAAATTGTACACTCTTGTTATTGTTGATGATTACACTAGACTCACTTGGGTGTTCTTTCTCACCCACAAAAGTGAAACTCCACATGTCTTTGCTAAATTTTGTAGAAAAGTTCAAAATGAAAAATGTGTCTCTATTGTGCATGTTCGTAGTGATAGATGTAGAGAATTTGACAATGTTGATATTGAGAACTTTTGTGATGAGCATGGTATTGATCATAATTTTTCGGCACCTAGAACTCATCAACAAAATGGTGTCGTTGAAAGGAAAAGTAGATCTCTTTAAGAGATGTCTAGGACTATGCTTAATGAGCATTCTTTGCCGGAATATTTATGGGTGGAAGCCGTTAACACCGCATGCTATGTGATTAATCGTACTATTATTCGTAAAAAGTTAGATAAGACACCTTATGAGTTATGGAATGACAAGAAACCAAATATTGCATATTTTAAGATTTTTGATTGCAAATGTTTTATTTTGAATGATCGTGATCACTTAGGAAAATTTGATGCTAAATTCGATGAAGAAATTTTTCTTGGGTATGCCACTAATAGTAAAACATATAGAGTTTACAACAAGAAAAGTTTAGTAGTCCAAGAGTCTATGCATGTTGTATTTGATGAGTCAAATCCTTTCTCATCCATAGTACATTCCAATGATGATGTTGGAATTATCCAAAAGATCTCGGATATTCAAATTAATGATACATCTAAGGAAGAAATATCGAGTGCTCAAGCTCCTCCTAAGGAGTTAGAAAAAAAACCGAGCAAGACTCGAATGATTTGCCTAGGAGTTGGAAATTTGTGTCCAACCACCCTATTGATCAAATTCTTGGAGAGCCATCTAGTAAAGTTATGACTAGATCTTCCTTAAGAAATGTATGCATTAATGTGGCATTTGTTTCTTAATATGAGCCTAAAAACATTATTAAAGCCGAACAAGATGAATCTTGGATGATGGCTATGCAAGAAGAGCTCAATCAATTTGAGAGAAACAAAGTGTGGACACTTGTTCCTAAACCTAGTGATCATACTATTATAGGTACTAAATGGGTATTTCGTAACAAAAAGGATTAAAATGGTGTAATTGTTAGAAATAAGATTAGACTTGTTGCCCAAGGATACAATCAAGAGGAGGGCATTGATTATGAAGAAACGTATGCACCCGTAGCTCGTTTAGAAGCCATTCGCATGCTACTTGCTTATTAATGTTTTAAGAATTTTAAATTATATCAAATGGATGTGAAAAGTGTTTTCTTGAATGGTTTTATTGAAGAGGAAGTTTATGTAAAACAACCTCCTGGTTTTGAAAATCATGTTTATCCGGATTATGTGTTTAAATTATCGAAAGCATTATATGGTTTAAAACAAGCACCTAAAGCATGGCATGATAGACTTAGCTCATCTTTAATTAACAATGGTTTTGTTAGAGGTAAAATTGATACTACTTTATTTATCAAAAATTATGACAATGATATGATACTTGTACAAATCTATGTTGATGATATTATATTTGGTTCTACTAACGAAAATCTTTGTAAGGATTTTTTCACATGTACGCAAAAGGAATTCGAAATGAGCATGATGGGAGAAATGAACTATTCCCTTGGATTACAAGTGAAGCAATGCAAAGAAAGCATCTTCATCAATCAAGAGAAGTATGTGAAGGAGCTCTTGAAGAAATTCGACATGGAAGGTGCCAAATCCATGAGCACTCCTATGAGTTCAACATTGAAGCTTGACAAAGACGAGATAGGTAAAAGCGTAGACATCAAAAACTATCGAGGTATGATCGGTAGTTTATTATATTTGACAGCCTCTAGGCCGGATATTATGTTTAGTGTATGTTTTTGTGCACGATTCCAAGCGGATCCTAAAGAGTCAAATTTACTTGCCGTAAAACGGATTTTCTGTTTTCTTTCCGGTACTAGTTCCTTGGGTTTGTGGTAACCAAGAGAGAACTCATTTGACTTGATTAGTTATTCCGATGCGGATTTTGCCGGTTGCAAAATCGATAGGAAAAGCACTAGTGGCACTTGTCATTTCCTAGGACACGCACTAGTATCTTGGTCAAGCAAGAAACAAAACTCGGTGGCCCTTTCAACGGCCGAAGCCGAATATGTGGCGGCTGGAAGTTGTTGTGCTCAAACTTTTTACATTAAACAACAACTAGAAGACTTCGGATTAAGTCTTAGCCACGTTCCCATTAAGTGTGACAACACAAGTACTATTAGCTTGACCAAGAACCCTATACAACATTCACGTACTAAGCACATTGAGATAAGATATCATTTTATTCGTGATCATGTGTAAAAAGGTGATGTTGATATTGAATTCGTTGGCACTGAATAGAAATTTGCGGATATTTTCACTAAACCACTTCTCGATGATCGCTTTTGCACTATTCGATGTGAACTTGGCATGACTAGAGCATGTGATATCTAGTTAACCAAAATATTCATGTATATTGATCAATTATGCTTTTGCACTATTCGACGTGAACTTGGCATGACTAGAGCATGTGATATCTAGTTAACCAAAATATTCATGTATATTGATCAATTATGCTTGTTTACAAAGCTTACAATATTATTTTGTTAATTAATTGTTTTTTTTTTGGCATCCTAGTTTCATGTATTTCACTTACATGTTATTATGTGTACTAATAATTTTATTGTAGTACATATTTGGCCCACAATAGCACTTCAAAGTTCAATTTGGCATTAAGAGCAAAAATGAGCAAATTTGGGCTTGATAGACTCAATCAGTCGACTATGGGATTACACTCAGTCGACTAAGCCTTCATCAGTTGACTGAAGGGCATTCATCAGTCGACTGATGCTTGGCTGAGAGTTGTTCTCTTTATACCCTATTTTTCCCCTGTTTCATTCACTTCCATCTCTATTAATTTCGAGCCTCCTCTCTCCACACACACCCAAAACCTTCACAAACCATCCTATATCTTTAGATTCTTCACCAAAACACATTATAATCCATAAATCTTCATCATTTTACATCAAATCACCTACAAATCACACCTATTTCACTTCAAATCCTTCAAACCCATCTTATTCCTTTTCAAACCCTAACCCTAGCCTCCATTTGAATCCTTTACCCAAAAACCGTACTCTACACCCAACCTCTCTACTATCTCATCTAAATTCATCCATATAACCTATTTACCACTCTTTTCCATCATCTAAACTAGTTTTGAAACCCAAAAATCTCAATTTCTCTTCAAACCCTAGTTTCTTTAAAGTCTATATCATTTTCTCAATCTCTCTAAATATGTCTCAAGCACATCGCTCTCGTCGCCCTCGCAAGTTTGTACCGCAAGTAGGTACATCTTCGCCCGCTCCTACACAAGTTCCACAACAACCATTGTTCATCTCCGATGAAGTTTAAGCAAACTTCAACTCCGACTATGCCATTCGTACTGTTGTTGAAGGTAAACAATTCAACATTGAGCTATTTTCCTCTTATGGTCTTAACATCACTGCTCTTTTTTGTAGACAAGGCATTATCAATTTTTTAACAATTCGTGAGAATGTCTATCCCTGTCTAGTAGTTTGTTTTATGCTAACTTTCATCACCCGGCATTTGATTCCGGACGTCCAAACAAACTTTGTCTTAACACTCTCATAAATGGACGAATGATTAGCTTCACTAAATTGGATCTCAGTCGGATCTTTGGTTTTCCAACTGAAAATGTGACGGACGTCCCGTCGAATTTTGGCAATCTTTTTGGTTTTGAGAAATACGTTGCCCTATCTATTATTCTTAAGTGACGGTTTAGACACCACAATAGTGGTGCGGGACTTGGAATCAAAGCCTCTATGCTTACTTTGCAAAACCGACTTATCCATTCCATTATCGGGTATTCCATTGTTCCGAGACGAGGTAGTAGGGCTTCCGTCAATGCTTTGGACGTTTTCTTGGTATGGGCAATCGCAATGGGACACAATCTTGACTTTGCAGATCTCATGTTCAATCATCTTCTTGGTATCACCAATCGCAAGAAACAAGGATTGGTATATGCTATGGCGCTTACCCGACTCTTTCAATTTTATGACATTCCCTTTGAAGATGAGACGAAAATCATTGTTCCAACGTCCGATGAAACATATAGTGCCAAGACTATTCATCAAATGGGATATCACATAGAGAACGGAGAATGGATTTCAACTGATCCTCTTGACATTGATGAGGATGGTGATAATGATGATGATAAGAACTTGGCTCAAATCGAGCCCATGGAGCAAGACATACCACCTCAAGGACCTTCCACTCAAGCTCCATCTAGCTCTCAACAAGCCATTCACACGCCACATCCAAATGAAGCTATCTTGCAAGCCATCCAACATTTCTCGGTGACAATGGACAATAGGTTCAACCGCATTGAGGAAAGGCAAAGAGCACATGAAGCCGCATTCCTCCACTACCACCCCGACTATGTCTTTCCACCGTGGAATTCGTGGCATGGCAATTAAGAATGGGGTTAATGGCCACAAGAAGGTCCCAACGAGTGATCTCCTTCTCTTCTCCTTTTTTTGATCATGACAAAGGGGGAGAAAATAATAAGTGTTTGGTACACTCTTTATCTAGTATGCCTTTTATGTTTTCTTTATAAACTTCTATCAACTCTAGTTTTATGCTTGTTATGGTTTTAATTTGGTTATAACTCTAGTATTTCATCTAATTGTTGAACTTTAGATAAAGTTTGAAGTATTAATTAAGATTCTGCATTGGTTTGAACTTGTGTTATGCATGCCTGCTTTATTCTATTTTATGCATAGTTTGAGGGGGGGTTTTCTCGTTAGAAAACTCAACTTATAATCTTAATCGCAAACACACATTAATTTATTGTCATCATCAAAAAGGGGGAGATTGTTGACCTTATAGTCACTAATCTTGTTTTGATAATAACAATAACATTAATCATGTGTAATTTAATTAAGTTGATGTTTAAAGTTATAGCCACATTAAATTGATCATACGTGGACAAAATTGAAAAGCCGAAATAAAGATCATTCTCCTACAAAGTTGTACGCGTTCAATATCTCACACATCACAAAGCCTCCATGATCAATACTCTATCAATGGCACCTCTATGATGAATGATAAGCCAAGGAAGAAAAGAAATAAAGAAATAATCAAAGCCCTCGAAGACTCATTAGTTTCTATTTGAGTGAGTGCTTTATTTACCTTTGTAAAGGTTCATATTTGATTCTTAATATAGCTCATATACTTTGATTTTACATAACTAGATTGATCAAAATTGAGTTTCCTCAAGATCTTTTCAAAACACACATTCTAGTAAAAACCGGTTTTGAAATTAATTCTTATTTAATTTTAAATGATCTTATTTGAAGCTCTAACAAAAATAGGTGTCTTAGGAAACTATATTTTACATTCCCCAAGCATTAAAAGTGGTCTTAGAGCTTATTTGCAAAAGTGACAAAATTGGGTTTTTGGACTGATGACCAGAGCTCATCAGTCGACTAAGAAGAGAGGCTCAGTCGACTGAGGCTCACTCAGTCGACTAAGGAGCTCTGCTCAGTCGATTGATGGCCCAGAATATAGCCGTTGGAGTTCTGATTTTTTACTATTTTTGGCACCAAATTCTTACCAACTCCCTCCAAACGGCCATATGATGTCTTAGACTATATATACTCCTTCTAAAACTTATTTAAACCCACTTGAATCATTCTTACACTATTCTCTTCATCTACTTTCATTTTCAAATATTCAAGAACATTGCTTTTGATCAATCATCTTTATTTTGAGCTATATTTTATTGATCAAGTTTGATATCTCTTAGTGTGAGCTTAAGTTGTAATCTTCATACACTATTGAGCTATTGTACATTGATGTTAGTCACCAAATCATTTTCTTTCAAACATTAAGAGAGGTTCATCTCTTAAGATAGCAAGAGTGAATTCTTGTGTGAGTATTGAGAGAGATTCAATACTTGTAAGATTGTGTGAAAAGAATACACTTGTAGAGGTTTGATCTTCACCCGGAAGGAGATCGGTTATAGTGGAATTTCTCGGGATACTAATCGAGCGCGGAGTAGGGGCTAACAAGCCGAACCGTGTGGACAAAAAGTCTTCGACTTTGATCGGTTCAATCTTTCTAACTCTTGAACTCTTATATTGTGTTAGTTTCACCTTGTGATTGGAATTATCCTTGTTTATTGTTTGCTTGATTGACATAGACATCGAATATTTTTAAATTGGTTTAAAAAATCTCATTAAGTTTTAAAAACCCTATTCACCCCCCTCTTGGGTATTTTCTGACCTACAATAATAATATGAGTTTATTTTTCCTATTAGTGATCAGGGAAACGAAAAACAGGAAAAACAAAAATGAAATTACATTTTCAAGAATTTAAATGATGCATTTTTGAAAATTGAGATGTAGTACGTATAGAAAGGCAAATTAGACCACACTACTTTGGTTTTCCATTAGATACAAAACCGAAAGATGAGACCATATGAATGTTTTTAAATTACATCGCATTCCACTTGTCACAAAGTTGAAGTCGGGGTCTATTTTACCCTCTTTTTGTTTGCTTTTTCTTTTTTCTTTCTTTTTTATTTTTTAAGATCCAACTGGATGAATCTAAGATTGTATTTCTTTAACGGTGCAACTTAGAATTCTTCACAAAAATTGTGCCCACAGTTGCTCTCGACAAAGAAGGAGACGAGGTAAAGTGCGATGGTTCTCGATAGAGTAAGAGCGCTCTCAATGGAGGAGTGACACCACAGTAGAGAGGTCTTGGCTTAAAGTAGAGGTTGTGCACGTAGATGTTGAACGGTGGTCCACACATGAATTTGATCTAAAGGTGGAGTTTGTTCAAAGTGGTTGGCTCGAATCAATAGTTCCACATCAAAAGTGTAAAGTTCAACATGGTATTAATAAGTATAATAGATCTCTTAAATTGTACTGAGACCTTTTGAATTAAAATCCTACATTTATATTCTAAAGATTGTTAAGTTGGGAACAATATTAATACAATATTAGATCCATGAGCCAACAAATAGTATTAGAAAAAGGTTCATACACCAAGCACAGTATCATAGGAAGCTAGGTTGAAACTCCCGCCCCGCACAAGGAAATTCAGGAACAAAGGTTGGATCCAGCGTTAGAGAAAGGTTCATACACCAAATCAACAAGTCAAGTAAAGTTGACAATTATGGGTTTCTCTTGTCATGTGCATAGCCAAGAAACTTCTAAGTTCCAACCACCCAATAACCCCCGTACCCCACCTCTTAATTTGTAGTCCCTGGTGAAGCGCATTTTTTTCTTTCTAGTTATTATTATTATTTAATATGAGTAACGGATAAATCTATGTGATTAAAAAAGAGGAAAGGTAACGGGGACATAATTTAACCTGGACATTTTGTATAAATATTTATACTTTTAACAATTTGAACTTACGACCTATTCTAATCTTGGTGATTCAAGAAGACAGAAGGTAACGGGGACATAATTTAATCTCGGTCATCTTGTAAAATATTCATGCTTTTAACTACTTAAACTTATATCCTATTCTCCCGCCTCTAACGAGTTATAATATGCGATTATCTATATCCATACCAATTATTAAAGTGTGAATGAAGGGGTGGATTTTCACTTTTATCAATTGGTTAGGAATAAAATGTATTTTATTTGTTTTTTTTGGGTTAAAATTCTACTATGTTTCATATTTTGGTTAGGAATATCTATTCTACTCCAAATTCTATAAAATCGTACTTTAATTATTATTATTTTTAGTTAAACTCCTACTCTATTGGGTCTTTAGGTTACGAATATTTATTTTACTCAAAATCTTTCTATATTTAGTCTTTTGGTAGGAACTAATTATAAATTGTACTCTACTTTTTATTAGTTAAAATCTTAAACATTAAATCCTATTCTATTTGGTTTTAATTTTATCTTTTTTAAATTTAAAGTACTCCTAATTTCTATTTTATTTTCATTAGGATTCTAATATCCGTATAAATTGACATTTAAAATATTCTATTTATATTAGCATTCTTATAAAAATCTCAAGTTCTAATTTCTGTTAGCTCATTATAATTCTTCTATAAACAATATACTATATTTGGACCATAAAGTAAAAATTTATTTAATTACAGTCTATGACAAATATATATTAGAGTGGTGCTCTAACAAAATTTTGCGTACGGATTATTTCAGATTCATTCGGATCAATGAATTCGAGTAGGACTGTACTGATGTACAGTTGGGAACCATGGTTCTCCACAGAGCAATAGCACCACAGTGCCCAAGGTGAAGGTTGTGCATAGGGATGTTGAGTCAATAATTAGTTAATGAAATTAAGCGCTTTGTCATTTAATGGTGTGTTTTTTCATTGACACCGGTGGTATAGTCAAGATTTTGAAATTAAGGAGGCAAAAATTAACTTTAATTTAAAGTTATATACATTTTATAACTTTTCAAAAAAAATTTAAAAAATATATTTATATTGAAATATTAAAATACATCAATTTAAGCGCTAAACTACTCATATGAAGTACACCATAATTAAAGGTGAGAAAAGTGTAAATTTTTCGTAAAATAACATTGAAAAATCTAAATTATGATTTACTAAATTAATTTTACTATAAGATAATTAACTAAATTACACGCATTTCAAAATTTGACCTGGACAAATACCCGCCTTGTCTCTAAGGTGGCTCTGCCACAGAGTGACAAAAAAAAAAAATTTATGTTCAAGCCTTTTATTATGAAAATCATTTTTATCCCTAGAGATCATTACTGTCGTGATTTCGGTGACTGCTTAATGACTTACGCAATCTTTTATCACTATTATAATATATGACGGAAAAAACTTAATTTTTCATAAAAATTTATTTTTGAGTGATATATAATTGTTAAAATAATTATAATTATTTTTTAAATAATTTATAACTTTAAAGTCAAACACTTCAACTTTTTAAAATAGTATTTTTTTTTTTAAACAATCAAAATAGTATTACGTCCTAATAAAAAAAACATTATTGTAATAATAAGACTACTTTTTTATTTTATTACTGAAAACTTATTTTATAGTACTAATTATTACTGTTGGAATTTTTCTCGGTCAACACCGCGTACTTGCTACCCCACACGTCCAATACTTTTGTCTGCCACAAAGAAAAACTAAGATGGTGTTTTACGGTAACACAACTTCATTTTACTTTCATCTACCTTCTGATCATGGGCGGAACTAGGGGTGGGCAGGGCGGGCTTTAGCACAGGGTAAAATTTTAAAAAATTTACTAATAGTAGTAAAAAAAAATATTTAATAATATAAGCCCACTCCCTTGTAAAATTTTAGCCCACTCTTTAATCCAGTTCAAATATTATAAACCCACTAATTTATATAACTCTCATAAATATATATTATAAAAAAAAAAATTTAGACTATGACCCAAAGTCTTCAACAATCAACACCCTATGAGGCTAAGACATCATTGCCCCAACCACTCATGAAGGCACCACTCATGAAAGCAGCGGACAATCTTGTCATTTGTCAATCCATCATTTAAACATTTGTTTAATTTTAATAAAAAATATATTGAGGTGAACTATGCATTCTCACTTTCTTTTTCTTCTTCTCTCGGCAGTAGACTAGTCTGTCACTTTCTCTTCGTTCTTTTTAGCTTTTCCATGGCTCCATTGGCCAATGTTTGGCCTTTATTAATTGTTTCTTGAAAAAAAAAAATCAAAGCTTCTTAGCTTCACTTCTATTTAATTAGAGAATTGTCTCCTTATTCCCTTCCAAGTAAGTTCATTCTTTAATCTTTATTTATATTATTGTATTTAATTATCTCCCTATTTTAGACTTTTAGTATTTTTTTTTTTAAGTTTTTAGTTTTTTTAATTAATAAATTGTATTATTCTTTGTGAAATGATCCAGGATTGTGAAAGCTTTTGGAATTAGCCCCTGTTTGGTAGCTCTCTTTTTATTTTTTTTTCTACAAATTTTAAAAACTCAACTCACAAACATCTCTACTTTTACACTTCCCAAAAAAACTTTAACTTTACTTTCTCTCTCTAAAAAAATTTTTAAAACGCCATAACTTTAAATCCAAAAATTCAAAAATAATAAAAAATATATATTTGAAACCTACTCATCGAGATCTATAAAATAAGATCCATTGTGACTATTTTTTGAAATTTTTTATGCATTTTTTTCTTTGTTTGAAAAAAAATCAAACAAAACTAAATTCACTTTTCAAAAAACCAACTCTAACTCAAAACATTCAACCAAACACCACATTTTTAAAAACTTATCTAAAAAAAAAAAAAAAAAAAAAAGAGCTACCAAACAAGCCCTAAGTGATTTTATTTAGAAATTTTGGCTCCTACATTGAGGTAAATATAAACTCTCTAACAATGGATTTAAATTTTAAAGTATTTATTTACTAGAATATTGATCTTATTTAATAATTAGTAAAGTTAATGTTATTATTAAAGTATTTACTTACTAGAATATTGATGTGGGTTTAATAATTTTGTATGTTAATGAGTTAATCTAGGTTAAGCTAGTTGATATGATGATATTAATAATGTTAATGTTATTATAATATTATTAAATATTTATTTACTTGAACATTGATTTGGTTTAAAGTAATATTATTATTATTTTTTTGTTATTTTAGGTTATAAACAATGGAACATCAACCACCAAATAAAAAAGGGAAAACTATTTTCTCATTTTTTGAGAAAAAGAAGAAAGGGAATAATTATATAATTATGGTTATACTTTTGATTCTTTTCACATTATGCTATTAAACTTTCTTTTCACATTATGGTTATACTTTTGATTTTTTTTTTTATATAATTATTTGTATCTGTCACTATTAGCCCACCCCTCGGAAGAATCCTGGGTCCGCCTCTGCTTCTAATCCGCAACAGAGTTTGCACCCAAAAAATATATATATATATATATATATATTAGGCGGCAGAGTGATGATGACTGTACCAGTAACACCACTGCCGGAGCACTTCAACACGCTGCCGTTGCCTTTGTCGGAGCAATTATGCCGTCCCTTCTCCTTTGCCGAGATCTTATCCGCAACTAACAACTTCGATGATTCATTGGTTATTGGGCAAGGCGGATTTGGTAAAGTATACAAAGGGGTCATCGACAACGGGGCAAGTATCGTTGCTATTAAACGGCTAAGCTCTGCGTCAAGGCAGGGAGATTCCGAATTCAGAACCGAGATTGAGATGCTCTCAAAATTCCGGCACTCTCATATTGTGTCTTTAATTGGCTACTGTTATAATTCCAGTGAGATGATCCTTCTCTATGAATATATGGTCAACGGGTCTCTGGCGGATCACTTGTACAAAATTGGCAAGTTTGGTACTTCTAATTTATCTTGGGTGCAGCGTCTCAAGATTTGTCTAGGAGCTGCTCGTGGCTTGGATTACCTCCATACAGGTACCGGTGTTCAAGATAGTGTCATACATCGTGATGTGAAGAGTTCGAACATCCTGTTAGATAAAAATTGCGTAGCTAAAGTTTCAGACTTTGGGTTGTCTAGAATCAATCCTATTGATCAGTCTTGCACTCATATCAGCACAAATGTTAAAGGGACCACGGGGTATGTGGATCCAGAATATATGCTGACCTTCCGATTAACAATGAAATCCGATGTCTACTCATCTGGGGTTGTACTATTTGAAGTGTTGTGTGGAAGGCGAGCGGTGGATTTTACACTTGATAAAGAGCAATGGAGTCTTGCTAGGTGGGTCCAAAGCTGTATTGAAAAAGGAACACTTCATCGTATTATCAATCCTGATTTGTGGTTGGAAATCTTGCCGGAATCTTGGAAGGAGTTTGTGCGAATTGCAAATCAATGCTTACGTTATCGGCCAAAAAAGCGCCCTACAATGACTCAAGTCGTGAGCTCACTCGAGTTGGCATTGGCATTGCAACTAGGACACAGAGATTCTTCTGCATTTGAAATGGACATTACTTATACAAGTGAGGCAGATGAAATCATACGAAAGGTTGATTCAACAATGGTACAAGACGAAATGCAACCGTTTATGTTATCGACCGTTGCTGACGCATCAGGTAAGACAATATTGACTAAGTGGGCAATACTTCACAGTGTGGAAAAAATTCCAAAAGCACAAGTATCTTTGAACCATGTATATCATTTATTGCTTTCTCCTTCCCGGACTCTAAAATAAATGTGGTTCAAATTTATTTAAAATACAAGCTACAAAACGTTTTTCTGATTATGCAACAGGTTTGAAATTAGAACAATACTACTTATTGAAAAAAAAAATCCCAAAAGTCACTAACCTCCCGTAGTTTCCAGCCGATTGCTATCATTCATCGCTTTTTTCTATCCCAATTTCCAAAATAGATGTACGGACCAAATTCATTTGGACTACTTTTGTAACACTCTTTGGGCTTTATAGCATTTTTTCTTCAAATTAGTTGTATATTTTTCTTTTTTTCAGTTTCACGAAAATATAGTATTTTTAGTATAATCAAGAGTTAGGAATATATTTTTTTCAATATTATAAAATATGTAGTATTAATATATGTACTCATTTGAAAAAAAATAAAGAACCTAACTTTGTAGTCCAAATTATGTATGAAAAGCAACTTGGTTATTATGCGGGTGTATTCAAAAGTGAACAATGCACTTTCTAACACACTTCCGACAACTCTTGGACTATCAATATTGCCATTTAAGTTTATAAGAGTTGTATTTTAGACAATGTATATACTTGCATCGCACAATTTTATATCTATAGATAGCCTTTGAAAATATTGTCCACAGTAGTTTCCTTTTTCAATTTTGCCTTTTCTTTTTCCTTTAATTGATTTTTTTTTTCATAAAAAAATACTATTAATTCGGCTGGTTTAATATATCTTGTTTAGCAGCCTCTGAAAGGACAAATTTTATAAAAAATGAGTTTGTGAAATAAAAAATAAAATATTTTAAATTAAGTGATGTATCAGGAAATATATTCCTTTTAATTTATATTTTAGAGAACATATATTATTATTGTTGTTATATTATAAATATTTTATTTTGAGTGTCTTCATAGTCTCCTTATTTACCACCAGTTCTTGAAGAGGCTTCTCCCTCCTCCTCCGAGCCTGCAGATGATGATCCATTACCTGCAGTAGTGGACCTCCAAATTTCTGGTGAACCTTTTCCGGGACGGGAGCTACAAGTAAGCGGATTTTCTACTAATGGAACAAGAAGTTGTAATTTTGAGTGGGTGCGACATTTGGAAGATGGCTCTTTTAAGTACGTAGATGGGGAAAAACAACCAATCTATTTTGTTGGCGCGGATGATGTTGATACATACCTTGCCGTTGAAGTTCAGCCGGTGGATGACAGAAAGCGAAAGGGGGAATTATCAAAGGCCTTCACCAATAATAATAGGAAGATCACTTGTGATTCAGAATTGGAAAACCACATACTGAGGAACCTTATCAATGGCCATGCTACATATAGCGTAACCTTGTCTTTGAGATATCTTGGGATTGATAAATGGGAGCCAGCTACTTTGGCGATCAAGCGGGAAGGTTTTAGCATCAAGCGTACTTTACCTAGTGCTACTACAGTCACTGAGAAATTCTCGCCATCCACAATAGTTACAATTAGATGTGGAAATCCTAATGAATTCTCAATAAGTGGTAATGTTGAGCATGCTTTGCGAGCAAATAAAAGCTCACTGCAAGATATATGCTGTTCAAGAGATGCAATTGCTCTCACCATGAGATTATTTGTCAAGAGGGCTAGTGAGAAAAAGAAAGGGAAGAAGAGCGATTTATTGTTTAACAATAGCCGTTTATTGTTTAGCAATAGCCGTTTATCGTTTAACAATTAGGGAAGGCATTAAGTTTTCCCACACGGTTCCATCACGTGTCTCTGTTTCATTGGAGTTTGGAGATTTTTTTTTCATTTCTAGCCCCCTTTTGTTTAGTTGATTTTGTGTGCAAAATCTTCTTATATTTTTTTTTTACCACAAGAAGGAATCAGCTTTTGTTGTATACCCATATTAAAAAAAAAAAAAAATACTAATTTTATTTTGAGTTTTCTGGGTGTTCATAAAGAATTTGAGGATTTAGTTGCTTCTGTTTATCGTGATACATTGAATATTTAGCTTTTAAATGGAGCAAATTCGACCTAGAAACTGGAGATCACAGCAAGTGGCCCTAACTGATGTTTATTTAATGATATTATCATTATGTTATAAAAGGAATCGAACAACAACGGGCCACAAAGAAAAATCGTGCACATATCCAAGAGCAGCCTCATATTATTTATTTAATAATGTTTTTGCTTTTCAATTACCAGATATATGGATCATTGCATGTATTCTGTTGGAATTAATCTCTAAAATTAACATGTCAAATCATCAAGATCTAAGTAAAACATAATTAAACCGCATACTTGGATCCATGACAAATAAATGTGGAATGCGATGATCGATCACAATAACAGCACGGATCGAACGGATACGTGGTCTTCCTCAACCAAATCGCTTTAGTGTCTTGATGGGAATTTTGGTTCTCTTCCAGATGGGGAGAAGAGAGCCGTAATTTGATTTGGTGTATAGGGGACTATAACCCTAATATCAACTTTATATATAAACTAATTAGAGTTTCCATTAAACCCTAATATCAACTTTATATATAAACTAATTAGAGTTCCCATTAAACTCTAATAAGCCCATATGAGATATCTACACATTTGGCCCACATTTATTAGAGTAGTTTTTTGGGCTTAACTAATAATTAATTAGACCACTAAAAATTAGCCCATTAATTAAATAGCAAATATAATTAAAATATTATAATATGTTGCTCACATAAATTAGAAAATATAATTTTTTTAGCAATCTTCCACTTGGGCTACATATTACTCCGAAATCAATTATATCACTGAATTCTTTAAGCGCGCATCCGTATGCTATTTATCCTTAGACTTCTCCTCAAACAATCTGGTCTATCTCATGTACGAGTAATGGAATTACCGCAGCTTTTATCACAATAAGGTCGTGACTAAACCACGATTATCACCATACTAATACACTTAATAACATAGATAAATTGTGGATGAGTGCGTGAAAATTACATGCAATGTGATCTTAGACATGCCTATTTTCAACTAGCCCAACTTTAATGAGATCAACATTAACCGTCCAAACTTTATGTTAAACCACAATGGAAGGAAATAAAACAAATATTCAGAGTTAAGACGAAAATCAAACCATCTTCTTTATTCTGCAGAAAATATGCGTCTAAATAAAAGAACATCCAGGATATAAACTCCCACTAAATCAGCACTTTATTAGATAACACAAAACCCAAATGAGCAATATACTCATGAAATACCTTATGTGTTAAGCCTTTAGTGAACGGATCCGTAATCATGGAGTTTGTACTTATATGCTCTATAGACACGACAACTCTGAACTCCTTTTTTAACAACAAAAAACCTTAATATCTATGTGTTTTAGATTTTTGAAAAATTTATGTTGTTGTCAAATATAACAAAATCAATTATTGTCATAAAATATCTTTAATGGTCTTTCGACACTATCTACAATTCGCAGCCAAGTGACAAAATTGTGCAGCTATATCCCATCCAAAAATCGAAATCAGAATACCATATGATCTCCAACTGATCTGATTTTCGATATGCAAGTATATAATCTTTTTGTTCTCTTCAAATACCGTATAACCCTTTAATTAGCTGCTTTCCGAAGATATATCATAGGGTTACTTAAATATCTACCAAATATCTTTACTATGAACGCTAAACCCAAATGCGTACATACTTTATGATACATCAGACTCCCTACAACTTATGCATAAGGAATCTTTTGGATCTCTTTCTTTTCAACTTTATTTTGGGGCATTTATTATGACATAAATTGTCTCCTTTAACAATGGGAGTATCTCCTGAATGACAATCTTTCATGCCAAATCTGGTAAGAATTCTTTCGACATATTTCTTTCGTGAAAACTCTAAGATACCCGACAATAATGTCGATGTATCTGTATTCCTAATACAAAAGAAATATTATCAACACAAAATACCAAGACTACTCCCACTGAACTTATGATATACATAATCATCAACCGAATTTACCTCAAAACCTTACGAGATAATAACTTGATAAAATATGTAATACCATTGACGGGAAACTTCCTTAAGGCCATAGATGTATTTCTTTAATTTAACTTCTTCTTGAGATTGTTGAGTTTGCTATATAGGAAGTTTTTTCAATATTGTCTTGATAATCCTAATTTGCATATGAAACAATGTTAAAAATTTGATCATAATCATTGTCAATAGCAGTACTTGGAATTTGAATAAATTCATTTTCAAAGACAATATTTCTAACGTTATCTTCCCCCTCAAACTCAATAATCTCAAAAAATTTGGCATTTTCCGTCTTAATAAAGGATCTATTCAAGAGATCATAAAATTTATAATCTCTCGATCTTTCAGTGTATCTAACAAAGTTGCAGCTTATTATATTGAGTCTAATTTCTTTTCGTTATGGCCTTATCACAGCTGGACAACCTATTTTAGCAATTGCTTTGATATAACACTGCTTAAAAAATATGATGCAGTCTTAAGTGCTTATTCCTAGAGTCATCATGGTAGAGAAGAATGATTAATCACGCTTCTTATCATATCCTTAAGCTTTTGTTTTATCTCTCAGCAACATTGTTCATACTAGGTTTACTTAGCATGGTGTATTGTGAAACGATTATGCATTTCTTTAGGAATTTCACAAAGGTCCAGAACGTTGTTTACCTTATCCATTATATCTACCATAGTATTTACCACCACGATCAGATTTTACGGCATTAACTTTCTTTCTTAGTTGATTTTCAACTCCAACTATGAAAGTCATAACAACGTTTAAGGATTGTAACTTCTCATTAATTGAATATATGTACCTTTAATAATTGTCATGAATATAATAAAATACTGTTAACCATTCCAGAAGGCCGTATAGAACAGTTCACAGATATCGTCATGAATTAATTCTAAGACAATTGAATTCCTTACGGCACCTAGTTTCCTTATGTTTGTCCATTCCTCCTTCACACATTAAATACAGATTTTAAAATCTGTTAAATCAAGGGGTTTTAAGAATTCCACAAGTCTCTTAATTCTCTATTTAGAGATTTATCCCAAATGCTTATGCCATAACATGGAAGAATTTTTATCAGTTAATTTATACTTTGTATCACGTGAATTAATTTACAAGGTCTCATTATATGAGGTGATTGTATCCGTATATAAGTTATCAATTAAAGAAATAGTAACAAAATATTTGAATTTTGAAAAAGACTTAACTTTATTATTTTCAAATGAACAATAATAACCGTATTTGTCCAAATAAAAATTTAAAGTATGTCTAAATGACAATACCATATAAGTCTCTCCCAAATTCAAAAGTAATTAGTCTTTAATGATAACTTAAAATTCCTTAAAACCTCAACTATAACTGTTTTGCCACTATCCTGATAGATAAATATTTCAACATCAATTGGCTTTTGGCTCAACATATAACCTCTAAACACACTTAGGTGAGTAGTGTCACCAAAATCTACTTACAAAGTAATCACATGTACATAAGTTAAACTAACTACCGAACAAATCATAATGAGAAGTATATCCTACTTTACACGCTAAATGACGTATTTGAAACATTACTATGTCTATCCTTCTTGAAAAATTAACTGACAAATTCTTTATCATGTTTTTTTTGCAATTACTATAGTGTTGTTCTAATTGCAGCTTCTTAATTTTTATCCTTTATCCTTTCTTTTAGAGGTGCTTGCTAGATGAGTAACCACTGTTTTTTTTTTATCGCTAAATCTTTTATTCTTCTTGCACACTGTAAAATATGAACTCATTAAGAGATCATTAATTTATCCTTATGAGTATTGTAACTCATTATAAACTAACTGTATTGTGCGGGAAGAGAAATAAAGAACTTGATACACGAGCAAGTCATTAGACACCCCTAACTTTAGTGAATTTAGTTTGAAAGCGATATCAAACATTTTCATAATGTACTTCCCTTATGTTCCTTTTTCTTACACCTTATTGAAACAAGACTAATCAGAAGGTTACTTGTTTCAGCCTTTTTGTTTTGGCAAAATATTTCTATAATTTCTTTAAGGAACTAAGTAGCAATTTTCTCATAAAGCCCCGAAAATTCTTGGAATAGAAGTGTTCTATTTCCAATTCTTAAAATTTGTGCTGTTAAGCATCGATACCAAATTTATGTTGGCAGATATATAAAGCATAACTTAAAATTGAATAGAGAACAAATTATAAAAATTACAAACTTACAATTAATATAAATGTCATAATATATTAACAAACAATAATGACACAATTATCCAAATTATCAATTGTGGGTTCCCATCACAAGATACCTAGCACAACATTGATATTTTATCTTTGGACAGAAACATCAACTTGTAATTGGTCATCTCAACGCAGTAATCAAATATAAATAACAAATCCTGTCAAATAATAGGACTTCCTTTGGGTCGACGTATTATTCACATGAAAAACTTGATTGTCATATTATATTTATTACCACAAATGTACATGTTATTCGGCCAAACAATAACCTTTCTTTGGGCCGATTATTATTCACATAAATAACAAATACACATATCTTAATATTTCAAAACAAACAAATTTACAGGATATAGGTCACTTAAGCAACTTATCATTTCAATTCATCTATTTCAAAATATCAGACGATTTGTGCTTCGCATCCTTATAATCTCAAAAAAAATAGATTTTCTATATTAATGAGATTTGCAAAGCATAAACCTTATCTTTCCCACATTGACGCGTACTGCAATTTTGGATACTGACAGTTTGGGGTTTGCGTACCCAAATGAGATTGTAATAGGTACTCTCAATAGAAGAATCAAATGTTGACAATAATTTCTGTTAAACAAAAAGCCTTTCTTTAGACTGACTTATTGCTCACATGAAAACCTGATAGTTATCACACATTTATTATTGCACGTGTGTTTATTATTCTGCCAAATAATAACCTTCCTTTAGGCCGATTATTAAATGCATAAATAATAACCACACAAATAAAAAAAATAAAATAATAACCACACAAATAACAAAAATAAAATAATATCTATTATTTGATCAAATAATAATCTTCCTTAATATGTAACTTTTCTTTAATATATATAAACAATTAATTTGGCATAAACCGGATCTATATATATATATATATGTACTTTAAAACAAATTCACTGTTGCAACTAAGAAAATAAAATAAAAATTTGAGTGCCCTCGGTCAAATCACAAAACCACATGGTTAAATTGACATTCTTAGTCTGCCAAATCCCCCTTTCAAATAACTACTGATAGTAACACAAATTAAAGCCTTCCCC
Source organism: Lonicera japonica (assembly GCA_021464415.1). Classification (NCBI taxonomy): domain Eukaryota; kingdom Viridiplantae; phylum Streptophyta; class Magnoliopsida; order Dipsacales; family Caprifoliaceae; genus Lonicera; species Lonicera japonica. The sequence continues at coordinate 37,040 of JAKCWG010000211.1, forward strand.
CACTAAATAATAATAATAATAATAAAATCTCAACAAGAGGAAGCTAAAATAACATCAAATCGTACTGTACATATGTATATATATAAAGTTACTTTAATCAAATCAAACTCATATATGTACATATATATTAAATAAATTAATATATATATATATATATATGTGAAATCTTCTTGTCCTTTACGGCAACCCTCCCTTTTTTTTATCTTTTTTTTTTTTTTAAAACCAATTGTATGCCGCACTCTTAAATCAAAATCATACTGTGCCGCAGCTTGATTCGACTATTGTAACCGTATATATATAAATATAAATTAAATTCACAAACTTAAACAAGCTACTGTATAATCAACCTTAGTATTAATACATAATACATTTAAAATTCTTAATGATTTAACATAAAATTGCTCTGATACCACTTGTTAGAATTAATCTCTAAAATCAACATGTCAAATCATCAAGATCTAAGTAAAACATAATTAAACCGCGTACCTGGATCTATGACAAACAAATCCGAAATGCGAGAATCGATCACAATAACAGCATGGGTCGAGCGGGTACGTGGTCTTCCTCAACCAAATCGCCTTAGTGTCTTAATGGAAATTTTGGTTCTCTTCCAGATGAGGAGAAGGGAGCCGTAATTTGATTTGGTGTATAGGGGACCATAACCCTAATATCAACTTTATATATAAACTAATTAAAGTTCCCATTAAATCCTAATAAGCCCATATGAGGTATCTACACATTTGGCCCACATTTATTAGAATAGTTTTATAGGCTTAACTAATAATTAATTAGACTACTAAAAATTAGCCCATTAATTAAATAATAAATATAATTAAAATATTATAATATATTACCCACATAAATTAAAAATTATAAATTTTTTAACATATTCATGTACTGGTTGTATCAAAAAGTTACTAGATATGTCAAACAGGTCATGCATTCAAATGTTATGGAATAAGTGCTATAATTATTAAATGATAAAGAGGTTTCTTTTCCAACTAAATGGTCAAATGTTCAATCACAATTAGCTATGTTATTATTTTAAAATTGGTGTAATAACCGTCAAAGAGTGCTTCCGGTTTAGAATAGTAATTTCTTTGGTCCAGCCAGTTTATAATAATATAGATGCATACATGTGAAAATGGATAGAACAAAGACTAATTTTGGTGTTAGAACCATCCAAGAGCTTTTTTGGTTTATAATAGTATAGATAAGGATGGTAAGCTAAGTTTATTTTTATGGTTGAAATGATAATATTTAATAATTCATTGTATGTGTTTATGCCAATTATGTTTAGTGGAAAGAAATATGTTTCCTATTAAAGAGGGGAGAGGGGGGGGGGGTGTGGCGATTAGGGATCAAAAGTATGGAGGATGTATGTTCTGCTTTCTCAGTCAAATCGTGGTGGAATTTGAGGTCAAACAAGTCCTTCTGGGCTAATTTCATGAATAAGAAATATGCAAATTACAGTGAAGGGCAAAGACTTGGGGGAGGTATGTTTCTTGGGGAAGAATTGAAGCAATGAGGTAGAGTGCTAATGCCAAGAGCTTGGGTGCTTGGTGAAGGAAATGTCAGTTTTTGGAAAGAAATTAAAGTGGCTTCATGGCTTAAAGTAGATTGATTTATGCGATTCACCATTTTATTTGTCAATTGTTGCCGTTAGCATGTGGCTTATGGCCTCACTTAGACTTTTTGAAAAATTTCAGAGAGTATAGGAGTTTTTGTGCGGGAAGGGAAAGTTGAGGGACCATTATGTAATTTTGGGCGAGGGTTTGTTTGCGACTAACTGATAAGTTTAGGGGCAGGGATTGTAATATAAGTTAAGCAAGCGATGTTTTGGTAAGGTGCGCGTGGAATATTTGGAGGGGGGGGGGGTTTGTGTAATTAGAGTAATAAGTTGAAGGTATAAGTTTGTAATATATACTAAATTTTCACTTTCTGCCTTTTCCTTTTCCCCTGTTCTTCAGCTCTCTTCTTTTTTTTCTCTGTTTCTCTTCTCTGAATCCCCCCCTCCCTTTTTTTTGCTTCTTCATACATTACTTCCGTTTTTTTTTTAACACTACCATTCCTGTTTCTGTCGCTTATGTTTTTTTTAAATTTTTGTGTTTTGTTTTTTCATTTTTTTTTTTTTATTTTATTTTTTTTTTTTTCTCTTCTTTCTTCTTTCAAATTTTTTTTGAAATACGGCTTCCATTTTTTTTGGATTATATATCAAAAGATATTTCAAAACATATAATTAATTTTAGTATATCATTTTTAACTTTTTCGAAATATCGAAATAGAATGGAGAAGTATTTTAATAAAAAATTGGTCTGTAACTATAATTATTGAATTTGATTTGGCTTAAAAATAAATTAATGTAACATATGGATTTTAATAAAAATCATATATTTGAAATCTGTTCATCAATAGCTACAGATCAAGATCCATTGTGACGTTAAAATTATTTATAAAAAAAATCAAGAAAAATAATAATAAATTGCTTAAATCAATAGTTAACAAATGTTGGAATCTTATTGGTTATTTCAAAATTTACACAACACTTTATAAAAATACCATTAGAGCATATTTATTTATAGTTTTTTGTATAAGTTAGTTGACACGTATGATTTTCAACTTAATTTTTACACTATAATTAGAGATATTTTAAAACTTTCTCTTTCTAATTAAAACACCTAAATGGAGTTTAGAATCCCGCTCAAACTCAACTTATATTACTATAGTTTGATAATATATCAAATACTCATGAAAATTTATAATTTTTTTAAAAGAACACTTAAATAGAAAAGCACGAGATTTTAAAATCACAATTTTAAAATATCATATTAGGTCAAATATCATAATAGTAGAAAAAAAAAGTAATACACAAATATTGAGTGTCGTTATATTGTGCCAAATCATACACATCGTATATAACATGTATAGAGTGTCAATCTGCCATAGACAACGTGCATATATGTACTCATGCCATGTCATTGCAGGGCATTTTTCTACCTTTCCATTATCTAGCGCCTACTAAACACTTTATAACAAGTTACTAAATAATGTTGTTAGATGTTTACCTTTACCATTAATTAGATTAAGATTAGTACTCCATCTGTCCTAAATTGTTGGTCCATCTTTCCTTTTTTAGATGTCTCAAAACAGATGTCTACTTTCCAAAAAAGATAAATACGTACATATTTTGCTATCTTGTACTTTCACTTTTTAAGTAAAAATTTTGAATAAAAAAAGAATGAAAAGAGAAAGTGAATGTAAATTAAGCAAAAAGTATAATGATAATATTGGTTCTTTAATAAGTTAAATTTTTCAAAAAGGACCAACAATTTGGGATGGGAGTATATTTTTTTGAGTTGACTTTGACTATTGCGGGTTCTGATTGTACTTAGCCAATCAACTTCCAAGGCACACTAACACCTTACTCAACCACTTTAATTTTTAATCCCCCGCTTCCATCGAAATATTTATTTTAATTTTTTTTTTAATGTAAGATAAGGATAGATTTTAGTGTTCCAAGAAGATTAAAGATATTAAGGACTGAACTCAAATTTAACTTTTTCTTTATAAATATTTATTTTTAAATGCATTAATACTTAAACCTGAATCTCTCTCTTCTAATGAGATATAATAATACATGAATATTTTTCATATTATCAAAGAATATAAAAAATGGACAATTTATATGAAAATCATCTTTGTGAGAATTAAATGATCATTTTTTTAAAAATGAAACCTAAGTGTAAGTAAAAGCAATTTTTTTATTTTTTTTGACATGTACGTCCAAGCAACTATGTTGCAGAGCATATAACAAATATGATGCTTGATTGTGAATGAGAATACATCGGATAATCAAAGTCAATGAGTCTTCTTTAAATAATTAGAAAAAGAGAGAGAGAGAGAGAGAGAGAGAGAGAGAGAGAGAGAGAAGAAGGTGGAGAAAAAGTAATGAACTTTCCTCTATGGTCTTCCATCATCATTTCTCAAATGTTATTTGATTGAATTTATTTTGCGGAAGGAATCTGTCATCTTCCTTTGACAATGACATTCTTTATTTTATCCCTAGTATTGCGGTCAAGCTGGCATTAATTGAATATAAGGCGCAAAAAGCAAAGTATTGAATTAAAGAAGAATTGCAATCGATCAGATGTGACTAAATTTTTTTTCCAGTAAATAAATAAATTAAGACTCCGTTTGATTGTAAAGATAAAAAAAATAAATAAATTTAGTTAATGTGACTAAAATTTTTTTCCAGTAAATAAATAAATTAAGACTCCGTTTGATTGTAAAGATAAAAAAAATAAATAAATTTAGTTAATTTGTATGAAAAGATATAAAATAGAGTGAAAGATGTTACTCATTTTATGAGTATATATCCTCCAACTTTCAATATTTTTGGTGAAAATTTTTTTCTCACCACCAAGCAAAGAAAATTTCTTCATGAGAAAACTTAAAAATTAAGAGGATATCACATCTATCACTCAACTTATTTTTCATCTTTTCATCAAAACTAACTCAATTTATTTTCTTTTTCCATTTTGCATTCAAACGGAGCCTAAATACTAGAATTGATATGACCCTAACACACTTGTATTTTGTTAATGAGTAATTTAAATTGTGTTTTTGATTTGTCAACCATCCATTTCGGGTTTTTTAGACTTGTTTTGAATTTAATCAGAACTAAAGAATTGTGACACACATTCTATTTATCACATTTTTTTGATTTAACTTATTACTTGTCTTAGTTATATTAAATATTCGCGCACTTGTAAATAAGTTAAATATTATAATAATAAGAAAAAAAAGTGATACACAAATGTTGAGTGTCGATTTATTGTGCAACATCATACACACATTGTATATAACATGTATAGAGTACATACATGTCAATCTGTCGTAGATAATGTGCATATACGTGCTCTTGTCATGTTATTGGAGAGCATTTTTCTACCTTTTTCATTAGCTAACACTTATTGAACACTTTATAAATAAATGATTGAAAAAGGTTGTTAAATGTTTACTTTTACCACTGATTAGCTTGATTAAAATTAGTGTATTTTTCTGGGGTGATTTTGACTATTGCGGGTTCCTCTCGTACTTAGCCAAGCAACTTTCAAGGTACATTAACACCTTACCTGACCACTTTAATTTGTAATCCCCCACCTCCACCGAAACATTTTTTTTAGTATAAGAGAGGAATACATTTTAGTGTTTCAAAAAGACTAAAGATACAAGGACTGAACCCAAATCTAAGCTTTTTGTATAAATACTTAATCTTTAATTTACTAGGCTTAAGCCTGAATCTCCCACCTCTGACAAGATACAATAATACGATATTTTTCATATCATCAAAGAATATAAAAAATGGACAATATATATGACAAACATCTTTGTAAGAATTAAATGATGCATTTTAAAAAATTGTAATAAAAAAAATCCATAGTTTATCATCTATAATAAAACCCCCATCCCATTGAAATATCAAATTAAACACAATAATACTCATACAAAAAATATACACCCACCCCCCACCCCCTCTCTCTGTCTCTCTCTTTTGAAATATCTCATCCTAACAATTTTTATTTCAAAAATTGAATTTTAGTAAAACTCGCGCTTTTGAAATATCTATACCCGAAAACCCATTGTGAGCAAAAAATTGTATGCAAAATTTCAAGACTAAAGATAATCATTAATCCAATTTTTGAATTTTTGTAGTGTGATATTTCAGATATTTGTTTATACATTTTAATGTCGTATGGTGATTTATTAATTATTTGAAATTAAGTAAGTTAATAAAAAAAAATTCATTTCACACTGGGGTGTTAAGTCTACTCCGAAAACGGACCGAACGGACCGAACAGATCAATAAAACTCCGAACCAAAAAAAAAATCGAAAACGAGAAAATCAAACCGAAACCGAAAAGTTTGGTTTGAGTTTGGGGTAAGCCAGTCCAAAATCGAACTAAACCGAATTATATATAAGAAAATAAAAAAATGTTAATATATATTCTAAGGTCACACATTAATTATACTATAATATAAAATAATAGTATTTTATAAGAATATGTTCCTTATTAACTTTATATTGTGATAATCTTAAAAAAAAAAAAATCATTAACGCGTATCTTTATTTTTAAATTAACTACACAATACTAAGATTTTTTTATCACATACGTAATGGTAAGATAATTTATCATTTTATTTAATATATTTTATTCTTGTAAATGTATAAATAAAATTGTAATTAAATAAAAAATATGGTATATATAGGTTTGCTCTTTATTTTTAAAAAACCATAACTTTAATTTAAATATGAACCATTCTTACATTACTATTAGTATTACATTGTTATGTTACATTGATTTCTAAAAAAAATAAAAATATATTTCAAAACCGAATAAAACTAAACCGAAATCGAACCGAAAAGTTTGGTTCGAATTTAGATTTCGAAGATTTAAAAACTAAAACCGAACTGAATTAAAATCAAATTTTTGCATTTGATTTAAATTTAAAGTAATTTAATTTCTATTTCGATTAAAACAGAAAACACCTTATTTCATACAATACATTATTATTAATTATCGATATTTTTTATCTAACTGTGCCATCCACGACAGCTGGTCAGCAAAAAAACCAGAAAAATGAAACTGCATGTCTTTAACCGTGAATTTAGGATTTCTCACAAAAGTCAACACCAGTGTGCTAGCCAGGCCCCACACGTCTTAATACTTTTGTGTCCACAAAAGAAAAAAGGCTAAAATGGTATGGTAACCAACAACCTCGATCTTCTTCATTTTACATTCATCTAGCTTCTGTTGCGCGGCGGAGTGATGATGCCGATACCAGTTCCGCCACTGCCGGAGCACTTAAACAACCTGCCGTTGGATCCTCCAGAGCCATTTTGCCATTCCTTCTCCCTTGCTGAGATCTTATCCAGGACTCACAACTTTGACGAGTCATTGGTTATCGGGCAGGGCGGATTCGGTAAAGTATACAAAGGGGTCATTGACAACGAGACAAGTGTTGTTGCTGTAAAAAGGCTGAGTTCCACTTCCAAGCAAGGAGATTCTGAATTCAGAACCGAGATTGAAATGCTTTCAAAATTTCGACACACACATATTGTGTCTCTGATCGGTTATTGTTACAGTTCTACTGAGATGGTACTTGTTTATGAATATATGGTCAACGGTTCACTCGCGGATCATTTGTACAAAACTGGCAAGTATCGTGGTGGTCCTGCTTTATCTTGGGTGCAGCGTCTCAAGATTTGTCTAGGAGCTGCTCGTGGCTTGGACTACCTCCATACAGGTACCGGTGTCATACATCGTGATGTTAAGAGTTCGAACATCCTGTTAGACAAAAATTGTGCAGCTAAAGTTTCAGACTTCGGGTTGTCTAGAATAAGCCCAATTGATCAGTCATGCACTCATATCAGCACAAATGTTAAAGGGACAACGGGGTATATGGATCCAGAATATCTGTTGACCCTCAAATTGACCATGAAATCCGATGTCTACTCTTTTGGGGTTGTATTATTTGAAGTGTTGTGTGGAAGGCAAGCGGTGGATTTAAGGCTTGATGACGAGCAATGGAGTCTTGCTAGGTGGGCCCAACACTGTATTGAAAAAGGAACACTTCATCAGATTATTGATCCTAATTTGAGGTGGGAAATTTTGCCCGAGTCTTATACAGAATTTGCACGAATTGCAAATCAATGCTTATGTTATCAGTCGAAAAAACGTCCTACGATGACTCAAGTCGTGGCGTCACTCGAGTTAGCCTTAGCATTGCAATTAGGACATAAAGATACTTCTGCATTTGAAATGGAGTTAGTTTGTACGAGTGAGGCACCTGAAAACATAGAGAAGGTTGATTCAAAAATGGTGCAAGAAATGGCTATCAAATTTGGGAGTTGTGATGAGGATAATAAAGATATCCGGCGGTCTCAAGTGAAGCCTACCAAAAGAAAGGCACTCAGAAAAATGTTGCAATTGTTTATGTTTCGCACAGTTCGTGAGGCACCAGGTAAGACCATATTGATTGCGCATTTGCTTGTATGTCTCAAATTATGTTTCTATTTGGCCGTGAAAAAATAATAATTTCAATATAATTAATGGTTAAGAAGACCAAGTTAATGTTCCAAATTATGTATGAAAAGTGAATTGGTTATTTTGTGGGGTCTATTCAAAAGTGAAAAATACACTTTCTAACACATCAATTAGACTATCAATATTGTCATCGAATTTGGTACATACTATGTGTTACAGTGTTTTAGACAATATCTACGCTTGGCACACCGTGTGTATCCGAAGATAGCTTTTGAAAAGATGGTCTCCAATGGTTGCCTTTTAAATTTTCTCTTTTCTTTCATTTTTTTCCCAAAAAATATATTAAAATTGGGTCTTGTTTAAAGATCCTGTTGAGTAGTCTCTCAAAGTGCAAGTTATATAAAAATTGAGTTGCTTATGCCATGTATATACAAGGAGATATTAGATATAGACAAGCCATTGGAGAGCATCTTTTTAATTTTTGATTGTCTTGCATCCATTGAGTGCCTCATAGACAAGTCATTGGACGGTATGTTGTCCTTCGCCATTGTTGGATCTTTCGGGGCTTATTCAGTCATTAATTTGTATTGAAATTTACTGCCTTCAGACTGGTGTTTGTTGTGGGAACATGAAGATTCATAATTCTGTTCAAGCCACATGTATAATACTGGCTCTGATTAATTCTAATGCTGTCCCATTCCCATTCAAATAACAGTAGCCCAGCTTCAAGATCCTCCACCAGTAAATGGAAGAACTCGAGAAGGTTCAGGCGTCAAATTAAGGAGCGGCACCTCAAAAACACATATAGATAGGCCCGAAGAATTCTTGTTTTCAGACCTTGCTGCGGCCACCAACAATTTCTCCCTGGAGAACAAGATTGGTGCCGGTAGCTTTGGGAAAGTGTACAAAGGCAAACTACTAGATGGACGAGAGGTCGCTATTAAAAGGGAAGAGATGGCCAGTTCAAAGACGAAGAAATTTCTTCGAGAGAAAGAAAGCAGCAGCGCATTTGATTCAGAATTGGCTTCCTTATCTAGGGTTCATCACAAAAACCTGGTTAGGCTAGTTGGGTTTTGCGAATCAGGGAGGGACGAGGAGAGGCTCTTAGTTTATGAATACATGAAAAATGAAGGACTTTACCATCGTTTGCACGACAAGAACAATGTGGAAAAGAGTAGCAGTCCCTTAAATTCTTGGAAGATGAGGATCAAAATATCATTAGACGCTGCACGTGGCATCGAATACCTGCACAACTACGCAGTTCCTCCTATAATTCATCGAGACATCAAGTCTTCTAATATATTACTGGACGCAAATTGGACTGCAAGAGTATCTGATTTTGGATTATCAATGATATTAATGGGACCAGAAACTGATTATAGTTCGACTAGGACAGTTGGGACAATTGGGTACATGGACCCAGGTTACTTTAGACTAAATGTGTTGACGACAGAGAGTGATGTATATAGTCTTGGAGTCGTGTTACTAGAGCTCTTGACAGGGAAGAGGGCTATATTTAAGAATGGGGAAGATGGTGTTCCAACTAATGTAGTGGATTTTGCAGTACCAGCCATTATAGCCGGAGAATTGCCCAAGGTTTTGGACCCGAGGGTTGGATCGCAGCTGGAGGAGAATGAAGCAGAGGCAGTAGAGCTAGTTGCTTATACCGCAATTCACTGTGTGAATTTGGAAGGGAGAGAGAGACCTACCATGGCTGACATTGTGGCGAATTTGGAGCGAGCGTTGGCTTTATGTGGTGATAATAGCCATGGCAGCAGCATCTCTAGTGGCTCAATCTCCATTGATTCAGATTAAATTTGAAAACATTATACCAAATTGATTTTCTTTTTCTGGTTGCTGCTACAATTTTTGGTGATTTATTTTGGTTATATTTTTTGCAGCGTGTAGATAGTTGGGCTGTAGGTTGTTTGATATAACATGAGCTACTTGTAGTGTAGGATTTTGTGAAAACTGACAGCCACAAGAAGGATTTTTACATAATTTATTTTCTCAAGGGAAATTAACTATTATATTTTGTTTGGTAAAAAAAAATAAATGTAATTCATGAACCACTTTGATAGTAAACTTTTGGTTTTCTAACTTTCCACGTGAAATAATTTTATGAAAATCAATTTTGTTCCATGTAACTAATAAAACACATCCTTAATTATTTATATTTATTTTTCAATGAATCAGTCACCATCTTCCCTCTTGTTTATTCAAAAGAGGTTGAAGGTGAATGAATGGGGTTGAAATTTGTATGTAACTATAAATTTGTATGCGATCTCATCACAAAAGTTGTGACGGTCAAAGATTGGTGCTATTTTTATTTTTATTTTGGTTAAGAGTCAAATATAAGTGTTGAAAGCAAGAGTTTTGTCGATGAATTGTGTTTCTACATGTGCGCTCAAAATTTTAAGCTCGTTTGGTTCGAGTTTTGAGAATTATTAATGGTTATTTTAGAAAAATAAATTGTACTAACATTCAGGATCTCTTGCCAATGTTTAGTTGAAGAAAAATAAGTTTAGAGATATCCTACATCCTCCTTTATTTTTAGATAGCCTGTGTTTGGTTCATTGAAAACCTTATGTATGTAAAATTTGTTTAAGTATTGAAGTTTTTTAGTTGATATAAGTAATCAGTGGCCAATGGCCAAAAGTTATGTATCCCTGTTTCATTATATTTTAGTTGATCACTTGAAGAAGTAAATACAATTGCTAGAATAATTTTTTTTTATATATATATATTTCCGCCAAATATAGATTGTCCAAGTATAAGTTAAAGTTAGTAATCAAAAGTCAAGTCTTTGTAGTCTCTTTTAAACAGTGTATAACATTTTCTCATTTTTTCTAGCTAATTATAGTTTTTTTTTTTCGATTTTCGGAAATATTAAAAGGAAAGTTCCAATGGATGCACACAAAAATAATGAAATTCTAGCATCCCAACTCAATTCTGGTAACAAAGTTGAACTTGACGTGATTAATCCTCTCATTTCTCAATCATCACATGCATCTCCTTATAACTTAGAATCTCCTATGCCTTGTTTATCAAATCCATTTTCCCATCAATTCAAATCAAAGCATGCCATCAAATCAATTTCCAATGAGTTATGGCTTTCACCCAACCAATTTTAACCATCATTTATAACAAGCATGCCCCTTCCAAGGTTTAATGAATTCTCCAATATTTCCTTTTGAAACCCAAATGCCAACGCCTTCTAAAAAAAGGGAAAAAAAGCAAAAATATAATCAAAAGTGTCACAACATAGATTATGAGTCGCATCAACCCATTCGTGGAAATTGGACAAAAGAGGAAGACGTGGCTTTACAAAAGCGTGGCTACACATCTCGATTGATCCAATTATTGGAACTGACCAATCAAATGATATTATGTGGAAACGCATTCAGCCAATATGGAAGGAGTACTTGGCGAAAGACATTTTAGAGGACCGCCCAATAGGTGGGTTATCCAAACGTTGGTGTACCATTCAAGGAGCTGTTAATAAGTTTCATGGAATATATGAGCAATTGGGGACTCCAAGGAGTGGATCAAATTTAGATGATTTAGTAAGAATATATTTTATTTACTATTTATACTTCAAATTGTTTTCAATGAGTTAATATCTTGTTTCCTTTTCTTATATATAGGTGTTAATTTTTTATTTGTAAAAAAGGGATGCGCATAAAGTGTACAAGGAGATGAGTGCGGACAATAAGCCATTTTTGTATGAACATTGTTGGGATGAATGCAAAAAAAATGAAAAATGGTGTATTCAAACGACTTCTTTAAAGAGGCAAAAAAACAAATGCTGGTAGCCCACCAACTCCAAATGCATTTTCTAGCACAACTCATAATGAGCACATTGCTTTGGATACTGCTGACAAAAATTTAGTTGATGCTAATTGGACTCCTGGACCTCTGGGAAGACAAGATAATAAAGAGAAAAAGAAGATTCAATGCCAAGATAAAAGTATGGTGGAGGTCTTAACCAAAATGCAAGAAAGCATGCAACAACGGTATAGTTATAGTCAAGAAGAGTTAGAATTGAAGAGAGAAAACACTTTAATGATGAAGAAGGAATATGAATTACGAGAGCAAGCAATGAAAATGGAAGTAGAGCATAAAGAAAAAGAAATTGCCTTGCAAGTTGAGCTTAAAGATAAAGAATTAACGTTAAAAAGAGAACTACAAAAAGAAGCTCAACGACGATAAAATCAACAAAATATTTTGAATCAAGACCTAACCAAGCTCACTCCTGCAGCATGTGTGGTTATGGAAAAGATGTAAGAGAGGATAATAAAAGAGTGAACTGAGGAAGATTTTGGATAACTTTGAATTAATATTGGATAGATTGATAAAGTTTTTTGAATTGGTTATTACCAGGGTTTATTCTCCTATGTTTTTGTTTTGTTTTGTTTTGTTTAATTAGTTTGATTTTTTTTAGGGTTCTTATGAGGATTTTGTTGCTAATTTGTGCTTATTAGCAATCTGAAATACACATGGAGCTCAAATTATGTAAATGGTGTGGTGAATTCGGAGAATTTTGTTTCATTAATGAAATTTTATGTTTTTGCTAGTTTACGGCCAATGTTAGACAGCTAGCTTATTTCATTTGTTGCAGAGAACTATTGATGCAACAATATTGCAGATTTAATATTTACTTTATTTATTTATTCATGAAAGACAAACTACTTGTTTGATTGGAGTACCAAATATAGTCGATTATGATCGATAACACACGTGCTTATCACTTTTTTTGAAGAGCCTAATGGAAACAACATGGAACTGAAATGTAAGGCAGTAGTCATCATCACCCCAAAAGATAAATACAAAAAAATAAACAAAAAAGAGCAAGAAGGGATACACCAGTATTAAGGTTAATGGTGTTTTTTTAACTGTTCGATAATATCATCTGCTTTGAGGGGAACTGAATATATTCATTAATATAAAGTGAACCACCAATTTATCTAATTCATGAAAAGTAGCATAGAAATGAAGTAAAAAGGCCATATTATAAATTCATTAATATAAAGTGAACCACCAATTTATTTAATTCATGAAAACCAACAATATCTTTGGGAGGAGCATCATCAATATTACAAACTATAAGCTAAAAGAAAACGAATGAGAAAAACTAGAGTTAGCCTCATTGGTGAGATCTTTCTTCAAACTTTTGTGCACCTCTACGTCTCTTGTTTCAATCGACTTATCATCACATCCACAAGGAATTGCTGATCACACTGTAAATTAACATTCTGATAATTTTTGTTTTTAATAGGCTCCCAATTTTCGGGGTCAAATCCTTGATGATGCTCAATCTCAACTATCATATTGTGTAAGATGATGCATGTCTTCATTATCTTCCCGAGATTATTTGATTTCCACATACGCATGAGACCTTTGACAATATGCCACCTTTTTTGTAACACTCCAAATGCTCGTTTTACATCCTTCCTTTCATTTTCTTATTGCTTGGCAAATAGTCTCTCTTTTGAATTTAATGGCTTAGAGATTATTTGTATTAAAGTAGCATATGGAGGATAGATTCCATCGGACAAGTAGTATCCCATCAGCAGGAACACCATAAGAAAACATCTTTAATGGTGCTATCATTTTTTGCAAAGGACTCAAACCTGCCCTGCCCGTTGCATTAACCTTTTGTGTTAAGTAAACATCGTGATCGCATATTGCTTTCAGGATGCGATTAAGTAAATTCTCGTCCTTTCGAAAGTGACGTTGAAACATGTCATGTGAATACTTTAAGCCTTCACCACTAAAGTAGTCCCTGAAAATTATCTTATGTCGACTTTTCCTGTCACGAGGAATATATTGTCGACCTAGAGTAGAGCTGCCATGAGGTTGTTTTTTGGACATTTTATAATGGAAGACAATTGGAGGAATATATGTTGCAACGGTTTGAATCATTTTTTTTTGTTAAATTAGAGGTAAATTCAAGGGGATCTTCTCTCTTAATGGGCTAGGCTAATAGGCATTTGGTGATGGATAATATTTTACTCATGGGATGTGGAATGGAGGAGCGAAAAACAATGTCGGAATCGAAATTAGAATCTGAAGCAACCATTTCTTTGCAATTAAACCTATACATACACAGATCCAATTTTTTTTTTTGAAATAAATCATTAAATCATCCATCCAAATCCCACTAAAAAAAACTATACAATTTGAGATTTGGAAAAAAAATCCTAAATGAGAGTGTAAAGCTTCATTCATTACGGAATTTTTATAAACAGTTGGTGTGCATATCCCAGAAATTGATTTAGAAAAAAAAATTTCAATAAATTCTACATTTGAATTGTTTGTGTACAAATAAAATATGAGAATTTGATCGAAAAGCGTAAAGGGAGAAAAGAATAACTTGATCCATAAATTAAAAAGAATAATCTATCCTAATTATGGTTAAGATCATATTACAGTTAATTGTTGCATGTGTGTATTGAATATAGAATTGGGTGTATATAAATGAAAGCTTACCAAAAATAGCAACATAATGGAGAAAAACGGAAGATAGAAAGTGTATTTATTCTTCACTTTTATATTGCAGAGGAAAAATGGAATGGAGAAGTATGAAGAAGAGTGTTGTGTTAAATTTTAATATACTCGCAAGTGCACGAATCAATTTATAATATAACGTATAAGCGAGGTCGATCCCACATAGACTCAAACAGTATGTTTTAAATTTTTGTCTTGTTAATCTTTCACTAATCCCTAATCTAGCGAAGAATAATTGATATGAATCAAAGTAATAAAATAAAACAAATAAAATAAAATAAAATAAAGGAGAGCAAGTAAATTAAATTAATAGAACTAAATTAAATACTACTAAGCAAGATAATAAAATTAATTAATTAATTGACTAGGGTTTTGGAATCATATATTTAATATCATCTTCGTAAGTATTCATGCGAATAAACTCTACTCTTATCTCGCACTAATTTGGTCTCTCGACTCTATTAGATGCGGAAAATAAAATCATTAAAGTCCAATTAATTTATAAAATTCAATTGTAATTCTTCCACAGCCAAGCTAATGTATAAAATCAAAACACTCACTATATCCGTCAAAACACACCCTATATCCGCTCTTAACAAATCATAAGGTGAATCCAATAAAAAATAATGAGAATCCAACTTTATTTTTTATCAATTAAAATAGGCATCCAATAGAAAGAATTGTATTTAATATTAAAGCATTAAATTGGTACAGTCAATTGGCATGAATACGTGCAATGGAATCAATTAAATATACGCATCCTAACCCTAGCACAAATTTACGCTAGCATAATAAAAATTAAATAACAAATAGAATTAAAAAAAAATTTACTTGACATTAAAATCTAAAATTAAATCTTCAATCTTCTAGTCTTCAAAGCAAAAATAAAAGAAAAGAAAAACAAAGAAAAGAGAGGAGAGAAAGAGGGAGGCCACGGCAGGCACTGCTGCTGCTACTCGGCTCCCGGCTGTTGTTGCTGCTCTTCATCTAAATATATAAGCATCAATGTATTTCCTAGTGGGCTTAGGTTTATAATTGGCAGTGGGCTAAAATAAATTAGGCTTGGTCCAATTCTTTGACAAGTGGGTTGACATTTGGTGGCTGAGCTTTTAATGGCCGGTGAGTGTGGGCTTGGGCCTATTAATTTGAATACACTTGGATTTTCGCCCATTTATGCTGCTGCTCTTGCGTTGCAATTTCGGATCTCGAGATGGCTGAATTAGAAAAAGTGCTGAACTGAAAAGTTGTAGCTCTCGAAATTCTCTTCAATTTAGGCTCAAGAATCGCATTATTTGGAGTCCCGAGTAAAAAGATATGCCTCTAAAAGTATTGCTCACTTTTAGGTGTCTTCACAAGCTTTAATTTCTCTATTTTTTCTATCTTCTTCAAATCTTTTCTAACACCTGAAAAGCATTAAAAATATAAATATTAGTAATAATATATGCTCTTCAAATTATAAATTAACATAATATATTATACCAATTCTTTGGCATATCAAAGAGGAGAGAGAGGTAGGTATATCGTTTTTTCAAAAAGCAGCCACGTAAGATAGCATATAAATACTGCCACGTAGATATAGAAACTCTTTAAAATATGTGTGACACATATGATGCAAATGGTTTTATAGAAAAGACCATTGGAGATGGCCTTACTACCCTACTAAATCCATTATTTAGTTTTCTATTATAGTACCCAACCAATATCCATTAACCCCACCAATACCTACTGTCCATCTAAAATTCATCAAGGGACACTAAACTCACCACCATGGCAACCGAACCATCCCATTTTTTTAAAAGAAAATTATATTTTAAACTTTTTGTCCATCACCCAAAAAAATTCTGTTTTTTTCCCATCATCTATTTTAAAACTCAAGTTGGTATCTTTGTACCATCTTGAGTTTGAAAGGGGGTGGGGGTGGGGGGAGTAGACATATATACATCCGGACCACCAAAGTTGACATCTTCACCTGTGCCAGACAATTAGAGCTGACATTCATTCGAGCCGGACAATCAAAGCTTACCTCCTCCCTCGTGTTGAACAACCAGAGCCGAACTTCCTCACATGTGTTGAACAACCAGAGCTGGACCTCCATCATGCCGGATCTCGCCCCGGACATTAATCACATTAAACCTAGCCGTGTTGGATCTCACCCCGGGTGTCCATTGTGATGTGCCAGACCTCACCCGGAATGACATCTATGACGTGTCGAACCTCGCCCTGAATGGCAATCATGCTGGATAATCAGAGCGCCGAACCTCCCTTGCAAAACAGTCTTCACCCTGCATTCATCTACTTTCCAAACTCAAGTTGGTCTATTACCATTTTGTGTTTGAAGGGGGATGTTAACATATATAATATAAAAATGCTAGATGTCATTTATACAGTTACTATTTATAAGAGCTGACTAGCAATCTCTAAATGTATGGGTTTGTTAGGTTTTATATTTTTCTTTTTTGTATCATTCTCATAAACCTATATAAAAGGTCTCCATTATAATAGTTTTATACAATCAATTTAATAATATTTTTCTCTTTTCTATAATCTTAACATGGAGTTTAGGCATCCAAAATGGTATCATTTGATGCATTTATAGGGGTAGAAACAAGAATTTGAGGTGTAACTTAATACAATTTCAATTTCACTTCTTCTCTCTTAAATTAATTGTCTTATTTGGGATTATTTTAATTAGTGATGCATTCGATTTCAAAGTTGGGAAAGATCTAGAAACAGCTACTTCTTACATGAAGTTAGAGAATGAGATGAGTGAGATGATCCGTTACATTTCTCTTTTAAGTGAAATCCAATTTTTTTACCGATGGTTTAAACATTTTTTTCTTGAAATAATAAGGAAAAGATGGAGATATTTTCACCAAATTACTCATCATCTTTTTTAACTTTGTGTAAATATTTTTTGGTTTTCTAATCTCTCATCCACAATAGGAAATAAATTCCATCTTAAACCGAAATTAGTGTTTATGAATGTAAACTGAGGCCATTGCTAATGGTATTTTCTATAAATTCATTTATATCCTATGTGTCATGGTGCTTTTAATATATTTCTATATCTATTTAGCAATATAATTACGTAGATAGAAAAACTTCAAATAAAGTTTTTCCAATTATGGCATTTCTATCTTACTTTGTATTTATTTAAGAATGAGAGAAAATTAGTGGGTTTCTTATATCCAATGAGGATATACCATGTCACATTGAAAATTTCTATATTAATTTCTAAATGTAGAAATGGTGATAAAAATTTCCCATATGACTCAACTTCCATCTCACATAGAAATGGTTATAGAAAATTATATTTGAGCATATTTTTTTAATTTTTTTTTTCTATCATAAATTTTTTTATGAATGGAAATGACTATTAGAGATGGCCTAATGAAGAGGTTATTAGTTGTTATGTCACCGCACCATTGAATTTCTCCTTTTCTGCCCAAAGTATGTACAAGTAGCTGTTGACTCTCACAATTTTGTGTTCCTCTTGTCTTGTCTTGCCCATAGTCGAGCAATAACACTACCCCTACCCCACCTCTTAATTTGATGTCCTGGCCCCACCGCTTGTGAAACGGCTTTTTCATTTTTAATAGAAAATAATTATAAAGGACATATGTGAACTTGTCCTTGGAATAAAAGACCATATTTTTAGAAACTTAGTTCAAAGGACAACTTTGTAATAGAGGGCAATCTTTTTCAATCTAAGACAAAATATTTATTATTTTATTATTTTAATTAATTAAGTTGAATTCCAATATTACCCTTCTTAAAACAAATATACAATTAAATTCAAAATTAAATTAATAAAAATAAATTCAAACTAATTCGAACACATATTACAAGAAATTCAAAGAAGAAGATAACGTAATAATTATTGAAAAAATGTCAAATAATGTAAATTTCTCAAACTAACCAGACATAATATGAGACCGAAGTTGCAAATATATCTGAGCCACTATTCTCTCATAATAGCAATAAAACAAATTAAGTTACGTTGCTCTAATTATTTTTTTGGTAGACATATTAAGCAAGTTACATTTTTCTAATTAATTTTCTGGTAAACATATATTAAGCTGTATCTTTTCAATTCTGAGACATATTTGTTTATTATAATAATAGTAATTAGACATATTATCTATATACTATTTTTTAACACATGTTCTTAGGAACATATATTTTTTGGTAAATTGTTTTATGATGTAGGCATTTTAGTTTTTCTAAATATAATGCATTAACAATACGTGTTGACCTACTACTTATACCAGTAAGTAACTGGGTCAGTGTGGGTTTTATCCAAAATTACTCATTGACCACTTTCGAGATTGACCTTTTTATATGTTTTAGAAGTGCGTCCATTTTTTGTGATATGTGTCTTACCATTTGACTAAAATAATTGTTATGGGCCCTTTCAATTATATTAAGGCTAAAAATTAAATTTTAATGGGCCTATTTGTTTAAAGCCCAAGTAATATACACGGTGTCATCACCCTACTCCTTAACTAAAACTATTTTTAAAATTTTCCAGATCCAAAACATTATTGGTAGTTCAACATGCACAATCTTATTCCAAACAACAAGTTTAGCCACAAATCCCCCTTCATTCGTGCTTGATTTGTTCATCGTGAGTTAGTAATAGTGTTATCATTTTTCCATTTTTTAAGTGATTGAGCTTTGAGTGATTGACATCTTCCTAGCATCTAATAATAATCTTCGACATATGAAGTCTGGATCTCATTCAACCGAGGATTCCTTAGTCAAGTTTCGTTAGATTTACCAGTTGTAGTACAACTTGCGTTCCTAATATGAATGGATTTGGATTACGTATCCCGTTCATCTAATCTATTAGGGTAAACACTTTGGTCTTGGCAAACTTTTTTCATAATAACTACATGGTATTTTATAATAGCAAAATAACTGGGATAAAACTTAAACTTGGGCATTTTGTAAAAATATTCACGTTTTCATCTACTTCAGCTTAAGCCCTAATCTTTCACTTGTAACGAGATATAATAATATGCGATTATTTTTCATATTAATGATCGAGGAAACGAAAAACAGGACAAACATATATGAAATTACCTTTTCAAGAATTTAAATTATGCATTTTTGAAAATTGAGATGGAGTACGTATAGAAAGGCAAATTAGACTACACTGCTGTGGTTTTCCATTAGATACAAAACCGAAAGATGAAACCATATAAATGTTTTTAAATTACATCACATTCCACTTGTCACAAAGTTGAAACCAATTGGACGAATCTAAAATTGTATTTCTTTAACGGTGCAACTTATAATTCTTCACAAAAATTGTACCCACGGTTGCTCTTGACAAAGAAGGAGACCAGGTAAAGTGCGATGGTTCTTAATAGAATAAGAGCGCTCTCAATGGAGGAGTGACACCATAGTAAAGAGGTCTTGGCCCAAAGTAGAGGTTGTACACATAGATGTTGAACGGTAGTCCACATATGAATTTGATCTAAAAGTGGAGATTATTCAAAGTGGTTGGCTGATCAAATCAATAGTCCCACATCAAAAGTGTGAAGTTCAACATGGTATTAATAAGAATAGTGGATCTCTTAAATTGTACTGAGACCTTTTGAGTTAAAATCTTACATCTGTATCCTAAAGGTTGTTAAGTTGGGAACAATATTGATACAATATTAGATCCATGAGCCAACAAATGGTATTAGAAAAAGGTTCATACACCGAGCATAGTATTATAAGAAGGTTGAAACTCCAACCCCGCACAAGGAAATCCAGGAACAAAGGTTGGATCCAACGTTAGAGAAAAGTTTATACACTAAATAAACAAGTAATATCAGGGTGTGTTTGACACGTCAGATTAGAGAGTCGGATAGAATTATTTAATTCCATCCGAACAGGATAAAACAAATCAACGAACAACAAATATGGAATAGGATAAAGTTATCCTATCCTGCACGTCAAACCCATCCTTAAAGTAAACTCGACAATTATGGGTTCCTCTTGTCATGTACATAGCCAAGCAACTTCTAAGTTCCAACCACCCGATAGCCCCTTATCCCACCTCTTAAGTTGTAGTCCCCCACCTTTGGTGAAGCGCATTTTTTTCTTTTTAATTATTATTATTATTATTATTTAATATGAGCAAGAGAAAAATCTCGGTGGTTAAAAAAGAGGGAAAGTAACGGGGACATAATTGAATCTGGACATCTTGTATAAATATTTGAGATAATGTGTTATAAGATCTTATTCCGTAATGTTTTATAACTCTACTTAAGGACGGACTCATTTTAATAAAGAGAAGTAGTACGAATTTCATAATTTAGTTTTACAATAAGGACACTTTTCATAATATTAATTTATTTTAAGGAAAATGATAAATGTTGATAGACAAAAATACCATAATATAAACCTTTAAGCTTGTTTAGCCCTAAGATAGCAGGCACGGAGATCCGTTGAGGGTGAAGTTCGCTGGAGAAACAGAGGGGGAAGGAAGCAAACCGACTTTGAAAAATATCTGAGATGGAGGAAGAGGGGGAAAGTTGTGATGCCCCGAATCTCGTTTTGAGATTTTCACCTCCGAGACCCGGTTAATCACGGATGCCGTGTGCGACGGCGGGTTTAAAATATAAAATTCACAACTTCTATAAACTTTTCTTAAATAAAACATGATCCTGTTTAAAAGCTCATTTTTCAAAACCAAGGCATGTGGAGTTTATTATGTTAACAAACCATCCTGTAAGGTTTAAAATCACTTAACACGAGTAATCACATCAAATCCACTCCACATATATAAAACCATTTATTCAAATTACAATACAAATTGTTTATCAAATTATAGTCCGTTTACAATCAAATGGAAACCAAAATGTTTATACAACATAGTCCTTTCTCGAAGAAGGACTTGACACAGACTGTGGACATCAGAGGCCTCTATACACGTACATCATACCCCATCCGAGATGCTATGCCTGCAAAATTGTTAGAAAACGGGATGAGCCAAATTCGGGCTCAGTGGGAACTATATAGATTTTATATAGAAAATACTTTCCTTTAGCGTAATAGTTTGAAAACGTGCAATGCAATGAAATGCAAACCCACGTGCAAGCAACCCCACTAGGATTTCTATCCTAGCTACCCGGAAGCCATTTGCCCAACAACCATATCTCTCTTCTAACCATCCATAAGACAAACTCCAAGGAATTTTCATAATCCGAGGAGATCAATTGACTACAGTTGCCTCATACCAAACTATAGCTTCCTAGGGTTTGACAAACTACGGATTATCAACACTCAACCGTAAGTCCACACCATTCTATGCTATCCGTCACTTACGCCATATGTCATAACTATAAGTCAAGTATTCATCATTTTCACTTTAATTACAATTTATTATGAATCTTATACTTGACCTGCCAAGAGGATTCGCCACAAGATCTTAGCCTAAACCGTTACATTATGTCGTACTCTCATTAGGCTAACTCGTTAGCTACGATTTCCCATTTAATCGTGAGTATATTATATGCATTATGATCTGACTAGCTATTCCGTAATCCGTACGCGTTCGTATATCCATACATCATTTCTAAGTTCAATAATTATTATCTCTTTCCACTTTATATATTAATACATTATGAAAGGCTCGATAGTTCTCTACGTGTATCCTGTTCTGTTTAGATGAATCCGCATAAGTCTTTACATCAATTATATCATAACCGAGGCAACACACACACATATATATATATATATCAATACGAGACATGATACGATACAATAATAATCACAGCATAATCACAATCTCACAACAACTCTCGTATCACGTCTCTAGTATAATGCCTTAGTTTCACCCCGCGGTCAGTCCAGGCCCAGAACAGAGAATCCAGCGAGTCCCGAAGGATCCAAGGTTCTTATCCATGTCTCCTCCAAGTGCGGAGTGGTTCAGGGACTTAATTCTCCAAGTAGGTCATTCAGAGATAACCCACGCGACGGTCACTTTCCCGGGGACAACACCCCGAATAGTTAACGAGGAGAACACCACATACTGTTGGTCGGATTTCAACCCTAGAGGGGGGGTGAATAGGGTTTAAAAACTTTAATGCGGAATTAAAAACTTTTTCAAAATGTTTAATTAAAACAATTTAACAAAACAAGTTTATCAAGGAAAACAATCAATCCCAAGAACAAGCAACAATATAATGCAACTTCAATAAATAAATATAGCAAGTAAATAAAGAGATTGAGTTAGAAAGATTGAACCGATTTGAAGTCCAAGGCTTTTTGTCCACACGGTTTTGGTTTACCAAACCATAATCCGCGCTCGGTTAGTGCCCCGAGAAATTCAATAAAACCGTTTTTCTTCCGGGTGAAAAACAAACCTCTACAAGTGTATTCTTTCACACACTCTATATGTATTGCTTTACCACAATACTTCTCACAAGATTCCTCTTGCTAACTATGTGAGATTTACCTCTCACAATCACTAAACAAGAATTTACCTTCTTGTTTTTCCTATGAGATTTACCTCTCACAATTTGAATACAAATGATTGGTGATTCACACCAATTAACAATAACTCTCAAGTGTTTAAAGAATACAATTGAAGCTCACACTAGAGTTACTTGTTTGATCAAGTTTATAGCTCAATAAGAATGATTGATCAAAAACAATTTTTTGAATCTTTGAATAATGAAGATAGATGAAGTAGAGAGTATAAGAGTGATTCAAGTTGTATAAAATGAGTCTTAGAAGTCATATAAATAGTTTGGGAAACAATAGAGCCGTTTGGGGTGGTTGATGGTGATTGATGCACAAAACTAGGCTTGCAAGAAATCTCCAACGGCTATATTTTCCAAGGTGAGTCGACTCCCCTGGTCCCCATGTAGTCGACTACCTCATGTAGTCGACTCCCAGCAAATTCATGTAGTCGACTACATTGCTCTGGCAGGGAGAGGTTTTGTGCAAAAATCCAACTTTTGTATTTTGACTCCAAAAATGATTCTAATGCTTGGGGAATGTTAAAAATAGGTTTCTAAGACTTCTAATATAGTTTTTGTAACAAAATTCATTCATATGAATTTATCAAGAATTTATTTCAAAACCGGTTTTTATAAGAATGATGTTTTGAAATGATTTTGATTCAAACTTGATTTTGATCAATCTAAGAATGATATTTCAATATATGTGAGCTATATCAATCAATTAAGAAACTTTACATCAATCCTAAGCATACACTCAATTACCGAATATGTGAGTCTTCGAATGCTTCGATTTGTTTCTTCAAATTGATTCTTCACTTGATGCTTTTCCCTTGAAGCTTTAGCATATGATCCTTGATCTTTTGTGCTTCATTAAATGCATTGCTAGCTTGTGAGAGATGAGAATGATCTCTTGCTAGTCTATTGCTTTGTTGACTTGATCGGATATTGATTGAATGATCCTTGTCAAACTTCCTTTGAGCAATCATGCTATTCTTGATTTTCCAAATAAGAAAGCTATAATCTTAAATCAAGAACATGTTAAATTACACATGATTGATTTATTGTTATTATCAAAATAAGATTAAGACCTTCAAGGTCAACACATACAAACCACATTAACACTCTGGAGAAACTACACCAGGCGATACCCTAGTGGGTGATGACCATTAGTAGTCCAACTACTTTCCGGGGACTCACCATTTGGGAAATAGTGGCACACGGGACCTGCTCCGGTTGTCGGGAAAACTCATCTAACCAAGGACACATAGTCCAGTTGGAAGGCAAGATACCTAGAGTGGGCTCTCCTTTGTGGGCAACACAACCACCGGCGGAGTCACCGACTTCATTTTCCCGTGCACGGTTTAGGGCCTGTTCACCCATGGGCGGCAATAGGCGGCCCTCCTTCGAGTCACGAGGAGCTACCCGGCGATCGGTATATCATCATATCCAGCCCATACGTGTGATCGCATCAACAGGAATATATCGATTCCGCATTCAACAACGTATAATCATCCAATCATTCATCACACGTATGGCCAACAACATATATATACAATCACATAATCATCATCATCATCATCATCATCATGATTATCGTTCATCGTTCATCATTCGTCACATCATTATTATCATCGTTAACACAAGCGTCGTCATCACGCTTATGATCCGTATTCCCATCGTTGGTCATTTCACATAATATAGAAATCCTCACAGTTATGTGTACAATGTCATACCATTGCCCATTATTCAGTAAATTGATTCATTATCAATATTTTACGTCTATAAGCGTTCTATGCTAATTCTCTAGCTAGTCATTAAGCCAAGTATCTATTAGTGTGCCCCTCGCTCAATCGGCATTTTAATACAAATCACCTACTTGTTCATGTTCTTAACTAAGGCAATCCATGTCCTAATAAGTATGTTCTATGCGTTCTTAAAGAGTATCGAGGTCAT
The DNA here is from genome assembly GCA_021464415.1 of Lonicera japonica. NCBI lineage: Eukaryota > Viridiplantae > Streptophyta > Magnoliopsida > Dipsacales > Caprifoliaceae > Lonicera > Lonicera japonica. Next base: position 62,016 of record JAKCWG010000211.1, read on the forward strand.
ATCCTCGTTGCTAATGCTTAGCACGTTCCACACAAGTCATTAAACCTGTATGTTATGGTATATCGCTCTACCGTAATGAGTTCTTGGTCCAACAACCATAGATAGAGTTAAACACTCTCAACTATATACATATCCATGCATATCTAATCCATATAATCTATAATCAACCATAAATCAAGCAGAAATCCCGAAATCCTCTCTAGCCTAGTTCATTCCCTTAGCTACAGTGAGGATACGGCGTGTAGGTGAGAGAACAAGGCTCACAACATGGTAATAGGTGATGCTATATGACATCTAAGTGATAATCTATCCATACGCATCATTAATCTAAGGTTCACCTCGCCCAATCCCCATGAGATGCAAATAATATATACTTTTGATGAAAATTCCCAATTTGAGTTCAAAACTCTAATTCAACGAGTAATAATTTGAAAACAAGGGTTTAGTACTAGTGTTCCCACCTTAGAGAAGCAAGACCGAGGATTTGAGGAAGCGTAGAAACTATCTCGCCGAAACCCTAGTTCCAACACGAGCTCCAATAGAGAAAGAAGGCGAGGAAGATGATGAATAGGAAAGGAGAAATCGATTCGGCACTCCAATCTTGTAGGAGGAAGAAGAAGTGGCAAGAATCTCCCTCTCTCTCTCTCTAGAACTCTCTAGAGAGTGGTGGAGGTATGTGGCTCGAAAATGACGAGTGTTGGGTGATAAATGGGTCAAAAATGGGTTAAAAACGCTCAAAACCGACATTCAGGTGAACCATGATCGATCATGGGTCCCCCATGATCGATCATGAACCATTCTGGAACTCTTTGGAGGACCTGATCGATCATGGCCCTTCCATGATCGATCATGGAAGTCATTGCAACAGCAATTGACTTTCTGAGCCCGAAACGGACCTCGAAACGGTTGAATCTCTACTCGGCCCAAACACGAAAGTTGTAGAGGGAAAGGAAATAAAGATGTGGCCAAAAACGAAGAGTCGTTTGGACATCGGATGAATAAGTTATGGCCTCTCAAAGTTGGCCAAAAATCAACGAATCGCGAAAAGTCAAAACAAGCGATTATCGCCTCGGTTTCAACCCAAACCACCCGAATAATGTAACGATCACTCCCTCAAACTAAATATACCTAAAATGACATACTAGAACTATCTAGTCAAGTACGAAGGGCTTGGAACCCAATGCACGCTCTTTGACGGTGATTAAGCCATATCGGGCTTAAGAGAAGGTCAAAGCGGAAAAAGGAACACGGGGTATTACAAAAGTATTGTTGATGTGTAGCATTGGATGTGTGCTAAATCTGTTTTAGTATCTTGATATATAGCATTGGATGGGTGCTAAATCTGTTTTAACACATTGATGTGCAGCATTAGATGTGTGTTAAATCTGTTTTAGTACCTTCAGTTTAGTTATATATATTCACCACATTATATATGTTAACTTGTGGTGCTAAAACTTTTTTAGCACCATTCTAGTGTTGGACAATTAGTGCTAAAACTGTTTTAGCACAATGTGATTAGTTACTTTAGACAAAAATAATGTTAAATCTGTTTTAACATCATGTAAACAGTTACTATGTTCTAAAATTTTTTTGCTAAACCTGTTTTAGCACGTTGATGTGTAACATTGGATATGTGTTAAATCTGTTTTAGCACAATAAATTTTGTTATTCTCTGTTTTGTATTGGTGCTAAAACCATTTTTAGCACCAATGTTTTAGCACTGTTGGTGCTAAAACATGAATTTTGTTTTTCTCTATTTTGTAGTGGTGTTAAAATCATTTTAGCACCAATGTTTTAGCACGATTGGTGCTAAATCAGATTTAGCACCAATTCTGATGAAATGCGAGATATTATATTAGGATTATTGTATTATTAGTTAAATAAGGAAGACAATGTCATTAATTTACACTACTAATTTGTAAGTGTCTTTTATAATTATGTTATTATTGCAATGGGCTCTTATGCCCAATTGCCCCTAAATATTTACGCTTTCAACAATTTGAACTTACGACCCATTCTAATCTCGGTGGTTCAAGAAGATAGAAGGTAACGGGGACATAATTTAATCTTGGTCACCTTATCAAATATTCACACTTTTAACTACTCGAACTTATATCCTATTCTCCCGTCTTTAACGAGTTATAATAATATGCAATTATCTATATCTATACCAATTATTAAAGTGTGAATGAAGGGGTGGATTTCCACTTTTATTAATTGGATAGGAATAAAATGTATATTTTTTTGAGTTAAAATTCTACTCTATTTCATATTTTGGTTATGAATATCTATTCTACTCCAAATTCTATAAAACTAAGAGCATTTTCAATAGTAATGTATAAAATTGATGTGTAAAAATATGTGGACTAATAACTAATTGACATTTGGTTGATAAAAAGTTATTTTACACATAAATTATACACATTCTCATTTTTGTTCCAATAATTCATATTTATAATCTTGTGTAAAATTATGATGTACCAATTATAAGGAAACACATGAAATATATAATATTCAACATTTTTTATAAATATTTTTTATTTATAATTAAATAGACAAAGTGGGTATTGATTTAGATGTAATATGCAAGTTTTATTACAAAATATATTTTTAATTTTTAATTATACTATTTTGAAATTTTTGTAAAAAGTTGGAAAGATAAAATAATGAGGTGGATGTGTAAAATACACACACATTTTACACAAAAGATGATGTGACATATTTTACACAACACCATTGGAACACCAAAAATTATACACAATGTGTAAATTTTACACAAATCTTATGTGGCATAGTTTACACATGCCTATTGGAGATACAAAAATTAACTTTGACTTAAAGTTATATACATTTTATAACTTTTCAAAAAAAATTTAAAAAATTTAAAAAATATATTCATATTGAAGTATTAAAATACATCAATTTAAACGCTAAACTACTCATATGAAGTACACCATAATTAAAGGTGAGAAAAGTGTAATTTTTTTTTTTGTAAAATAACATTGAAAAATCTAAATTATGATATACTAAATTAATTTTACTATAAGATAATTAACTAAATTACACACATTTCAAAATTTGACCTGGACAAATACCCCCCCTTGTCTCTAAGGTGGCTCTGCCACTGAGTGACAAAAAATAAAATAAAATTGGTGACTAAAACCTTTTATTATGAAAATTATTTTTAACCCTAGAGATCATTAGATGATGTTTTGGGTTGAATTTTTAAGTTGAGTTTTTAAAATTTGGTATTTGGTAGAATTTGGAAGTATGTTGAAAAGTGAATTTAGTTTTTGTTTAAGTTTTTTTCAACCAACTAAAAAATCTCATTAAAAAAATTTCAAAAAATAATCACAATGGATCTTATTTTATAGATATCAATGAGTAGGTTTCAAATATATATTTTTTATTTAATTTTGATTTTTGAATTTAAAGTTATTGTATTTTTAAAAAAAATTTTAGAGAGAAAAAATAAAGTAAAATAAAATTTAAAAAGTATAAAAGTAAAATTGATTTTAAGTTGAATTTTTTAAATTTAAAAAAATAAACACCCACCAAACATACCCTTAATGTCGTGATTTAGGTGACCACATAATGATTTACACAATCTTTTATCACTATTACAATATATGGCGAAATAAACATGATTTTTCATAAAATTTTATTTTTGGGTGATATAATTGTTAAAATAGTTTTTTTTTTAGCAATCAAAATAATATTATGTCCTTACTGTTGGAACTTTTCTCGGTCAACACCGCGTACTTGCCTACCCAGACGTCCAATACTTTTGTCTGCCCCAGAAAAACTAAAATGGTGTATTACGGTAACACTACTTCATTTTACATTCATCTGCCTTCTGATCCGCAACAGAGCTGTCAACATCATTGGTTTAGGACCACAAGACAGAAAATGAAAAAGAAATGTCCGGGACCATTCCCTCGCAGCATGTCCCCCTCCTCCAATATGCTCCCTCTAAACTCACACCAGTACCAGTAGTAATAATAAGAACTCAAATCAAATCATCAAAACCCAAAACCACAAATGCTACCCTCAATTTAACTGATACTAGTATATACTTGAAAGGCCCCCACTTTTTCCCAGACTTTTCTTGTGTGCTCTCTCATATTCCCCCCATCCATTACTAGCTATGGCCAAACCCTAGATCTCTTCCCCAAAGGTAACCTTCCCCTCTCTCTATATATCTATATTGTTTTTGAATCCCTAGAAAGGAGTAAAAATGATGTGGTCGAGCTTACAAGATGGTGTTTTTTTTTTTTTTTAAATGAATAGTGCATTTAGCACGGGTCAGGAACTAGCGCACGTATACATAATAAGGAACAATAGTTTTAAAGATTACGCGGTGGAGATTGCAAAATGATGTTTTGAGGGCAGTAGTGTTTTTGTCTTGGGCTACAAACTAGTATATATATATATATATATTTCTGCATGTCTGATTGATTTAATTTGTTGCGCTCATCTTTGATATAAAATAACTATTTAATTCTTTCTACGGCTGAATTAATGAATTATGAAGTAGAGAACATTGACGTGTGTATATATGTATTGATGATTTATGTGTGAGACTGAGGTTATTGATGGATTTGATGCAGTTTTTTGTTGAAAGTACAAGGACCACAGCTGTTTAGTGGGAATAATAATAGATTGAATGAGTGAGATGAGTGGGAGTAAGTCGTCGGGCGTGACGGTGGCGTTAGCGGAGAGGGGTTTCGGGGGCCATCGTTTACGGCGGTGCAGTGGCAGGAACTGGAGCATCAAGCCCTCATATACAAATACTTGGTGGCAGGGATACCGGTGCCTGCTGATCTTATAATCCCCATTCGGATGAGTTTAGAGGCACTCTCTGCTAGCTTTTTTCACCACCCATCTACCGGTAAGAAACTACTATTCCTTTCTATGTAGGAAAATGTTAGGGTTACTCATTTTTTGTATAAATTGATGTGGCAACAACTGCATACAACTGGTGTAGCCACACATTTAGGGCTTGCTTGGTTGTCCCTTAAATTGTGAATTAGAAAATTTACAATTATGTAACTTATGATTTTTTTAGGCGGCAGAGTGAAGATGGCTGTACCATTAACACCTATGCCGGAGCATTTCAACACGCTGCCGTTGCCTTTGTCAGAGCAATTATGCCGTCCCTTCTCCTTTGCTGAGATCGTATCCGCAACTAACAACTTCGACGATTCATTGGTTATTGGGCAAGGCGGATTTGGTAAAGTATACAAAGGGGTCATCGACAACGGGGCAAGTATCGTTGCTATTAAACGGCTAAGCTCTGCTTCTAAGCAAGGAGATTCTGAATTCAGAACCGAGATTGAGATGCTCTCAAAATTCCGGCACTCTCATATTGTGTCTTTAATTGGGTACTGTTATAGTTCCACTGAGATGATCCTTCTCTATGAATATATGGTCAACGGGTCTCTGGCGGATCACTTGTACAAAATTGGCAAGTATGGTACTAGTTCTAATTTATCTTGGGTGCAGCGTCTCAAGATTTGTCTAGGAGCTGCTCGTGGCTTGGATTACCTCCATACAGGTACCGGTGTTCAAGACAGTGTCATACATCGTGATGTGAAGAGTTCGAACATCCTGTTAGATAAGAATTGCGTAGCTAAAGTTTCAGACTTTGGGTTGTCTAGAACCAACCCAATTGATCAGTCTTGCACTCATATCAGCACAAATGTTAAAGGGACCACGGGGTATGTGGATCCAGAATATATGCTGACCTTCCGATTAACAATGAAATCCGATGTATACTCTTTTGGGGTTGTACTATTTGAAGTGTTGTGTGGAAGGCGAGCGGTGGATTTTACACTTGACGAAGAGCAATGGAGTCTTGCTAGGTGGGCCCAAAGCTGTATTGACAAAGGAACACTTCATCGTATTATCAATCCTAATTTGTGGTTGGAAATCTTGCCGGAATCTTGGAAGGAGTTTGTGCGAATCGCAAATCAATGCTTATGTTATCGGCCAAAAAAACGCCCTACAATGACTCAAGTCGTGGGCTCACTCGAGTTGGCATTGGCATTGCAACTAGGACACAGAGATTCTTCTGCATTTGAAATGGACATTACTTGTACAAGTGAGGCAGATGAAATCATACAAAAGGTTGATTCAACAATGGTACAAGAAGTCATGCAACCGTTTATGTTGTTGACAGTTGCCGACGCATCAGGTAAGACCATATTGATTACGTAAGCAATACTACAAAGTGTGGAAAAAATTCCAAAAGCACAACTCATAGTATCGTTGAACCAATGGATATCATTTTTTACTTTCTCTTTCCCAGACTCTAAAATAAATGTGGTTCAAATTTATTTAAGATACTAGCTATAAAGCATTTTTCTGATTATGCAACAGGTTTCAAATTAGAACAATACTACTTACTGCAAAAAAAATAAAAAAAAAATCCCAAAAGCTACTAACCTCCGGTAGTTTTCAGCCGATTACTATCATCATCGCTTTTTCTATCCCAGTTTCCAAAACAGATGTACAGACCAAATTCATTTGAACTACTTTTGGAACACTCGTTGGGCTTTATAGCATGTTTTCTTCAAATTAGGTGTCTATTTTCTATTTTTCAGTTTCATGAAAATATAGTATTTTTAGTATAATCAAGAGTTAGGATATATTTTTTTCAGTATTATAAAATATGTAGTATTAATATATTTACTCATTTGAAAAAAATAAAGAGCCTAACTTCGGCCATCTCCCATGATCATTTATATTCAAGCAAATTTCTATGTTAGAAAAGAGGAAAGGAAAAAAAATGCTCCAATGGTCATTTCTATAGCTATTTCTATATGAGGTGGAAGAGTGATATAAGAAATTTCTATAAGGGTGCGTTTGATTGCAAGCATGGAATTTACATGGAAAGAAAATAAGTTCCAGGTAATTGAAATTGCCTAGAATTGAGTTGCATGGAAATTGTAATTAAATGTGTTTGATTGCCTTAATTTTCTACCCGGAAAATATTGGTTGTATTGTGGCATTTTTAATGTAGAAAAAATTATGGGTAATTTTTTTTACATAATTTTTATGTCATGATGGATCTTGTTTATTTGATCTTGATGAGTAGATTTTAAATATAAAATTTTTATTAAATTTTGAATTTTGTAGTTTAAGTTATAGCATTTTTAGTGTAAAAAAGGGTAAAATTGTCTCGAAAACCGTGCAATTGCATGGAAAATAAAAACTAGCCCCCCTGCCCCCAAAAAAATATTTTCCTTGTTTACAAGGAAAATGTAAGTGTTGAGCAAAGTTGGAAAATATTTTCCTAGAAAAAAAAAGCCAATCAAACACCTTAAGTTGTCAAATCAAGTGGAAAATGGGTATTTTCCATAGAAAATACTCCCAATCAAACACACCCTAAGCATTTTTACATTTAGAAATAGTGCGAGAAATTTTCGATGTGACATGACATAGTTTATTGGATATATGAAACTCACTAATTCTCTCTCATTCTTAAAAAAATGCCAAGATGATGTAAAGTAAGATATAGAAATGAACCATTGGAGAAACTTTATTTAAGACTTTTCTATCTACATAATTATATTGCCAAATAAATATAGAAATGCATTAAAAAGCACCATAATACATAGGATATAAATGAATTTATTTTAAATACCATTGGAGATGACCTTAGTAGTCCAAATATGTATGAAAAGCAACTTGGTTATTATGCGGGTGTATTCAAAGTGAACAATGCCTTTCTAACACACTTTCCAACAACTCTTGGACTATCAATATTGCCATTTAGATTACGAGAGTTGTATTTTAGACAATGTCTATACATACTTTGCACAATTTTATATTTATAGATAGCTTTGAAAATATTGTCCACAGTGGTTGCCTTTTTCAATTTTTCCTTTTCCTTTTCTTGATTTTTTTCCATAGAAAATATAGTTAATTCGGCATGGTTTAATATATCTTGTTTAGAAGTCTCTAAAGGACAAATTTTATAAAAATTCAGTTTGCAAAAAAAATAAAACAAAATATTTTAAAGTAAGTGATGTACCAGGAAATTAACACATTTCTCTCTTTTAATTTATATTTTAGAGAGCGTATACTATTATTGTTGTTGTATTATAACTATTTTATTTTGAGTGTCTTCATACTCTCATTATTTACCACCAGTTCTTGAAGAGGCTTCCTCCTCCTCCTCCTCCTCCTCCGAGCCTGCAGATGATGATCCATTACCTGCAATAGATGACCTCCAAATTTCTGGTGAACCTTTTATGGGACGGAAGCTACAAGCAAGCGGGTATTCTATTAATGGAACAACATGTTGTAACATTAACTGGGTGCGCCATTCAGAAAGATGGCTCTGTTAAGTTCATAGATGGGGCCAAAACAACAAAGCTCTCTTGTTAGCGCGGATGATGTTGATACAGACCTTGCCGTGAAGTTCAGCTGATGGATGACAGAAAGCGAAAAGGGAGAAATCTCCAGATAGCTTGGACCTAGTGCTGCTATAGTCGCTGAGAAATTTCGCCATCCACAATTGTTACAATTACACGTGGAAATCCTAATGAATTCTCAATAATTGGTAATGTTGAGCATGTTTTGCGAGCAAATGAAAGCTTATGGCAAGATATAAGCTGTACAAGAGATGCAGTTGTTCTCACCATGAGATTAATTGTCATGAGGGTGGTGAGATTATTTGTTCTTATATTCTTTTACCGCAAGAAGAAACCAGCTTTTGTTGTATACCCATATAAAAAAAACTAATTTTATTTGAGTTTTCTTGGGTCTTAGTAAAGAATTTGAGGATTTAGCTGCTTCTGTTTTTCGTGATACATTGAATATTTAGCTTTTAGATGGAGCAAATTCGGCCTAGAAACTGTAAATCACAGCAAGTGGCACTAACTGCTTGTTTAATTTAATGATATACTCATGATGAAAATGGAACAACAACGGGCCACAAAGAAAAATTGTGCACATATCCAAGAGCAGCCTCATATTATTTATTTATTTATTTAATAATATTTTTGCTTTTAAATTACCAGATATATCGATCATCGTGTATATCCCGTGTACTGGTTGTATCAAAAAGTTACTAGATATGTCACACAGGTTGTACATGCGAACGTTATGGAATAAATGGTGTAATTGCTAAATGACAGAGATTTCTTTTCCAACTAAAGGGTCAAAGGTTCAATCACAATTAGCTATGTTATTATTTTGAAATTGGTGTAATAACCGTCAAAGAGCGCTTCCGGTTTAGAATGGTAATTTTTTGGTCCAGCCAGTTTATAATAATATAGATGTATGTGGAAATCGATAAAACAAAGACTAATTTTTGTGTCAAACCATCAAAGAGCTTTTTTGGTTTATAATAGTATAGATAAGGATGGTAAGCTAGGTTTGTTTTTATGGTTGAAATGATAAATATTTAATAATTCATTGTATGTGTTCATGCCAATTATTTTCAGTGGAAAGAAATATGTTTTCCTGCTAGAAAAAGAGGGGGGGGGGGGGGGGGGGGGGGCGATTAGGGATCAAAAGTATGGAGGATGTATGCTCTGCTTTCTCAGTCAAGTCGTGGTAGAATTTGAGGTCAAACAAGTCCTTCTGGGCTAATTTCATGAATAAGAAATTAAATATGCAAAGTACAGTGAAGGGCAAAGACTTGGGGGTGGCATGTTTCTTGGGGAAGAATTGAAGCAATGAGGTAGAGTGCTGATGCTAAGAGCTTGGGTGCTTGGTGAAGGAAATGTCAGTTTTTGGAAAGAAAAGTGGCTTCATGGCTTAAAGTAGATTGATTTATGTGATCCACCTTCTTATTTGTCAACTGTTACCGTTAGGGAGGTATTATCAGATGTCTATAAGTTTGATCAGTGTCCTGCTCTGCTCCCTTCTAATGTGGTGGCTCAGACTAGGAAAATGGGAGCCAATCTTTCAGAAGATCAGCACATGTGCATTTTGACTGCAAATTCCGATAGTAAATTTTCTTTAGCTTCAACATGGGATTGTTGTATTCAAAAAAGGAGTTCCTTATTTTTCAGCAAGTTGGTTGGACTCAATACATTCCTGCCAAATGGTCTATAGTGCTATTGGAGAGCTCTTAAAGGCAGGTTCCTCTAGGTGATGCAATTTCAGAGAATTTATTTTTTTCACTGCGACCCACCGTAGTAAATTTTTCCATAAATGAAACCAAAAAGGACATATAATTTCACCATATTTCCAATTTTATTTTCCATCTTCTTCACATTAAATTTGTTATTTTGTTTATTTA
>JAKCWG010000409.1:0-124715 GCA_021464415.1 Lonicera japonica
TTTAAAGTAAAATATAAATACTATTTTAGTGCATACAATACATGCAATGCTTATCTACACATTTCATTAATTTCTTAGTTGGGCAAACAAATGACCAAGAAGTTGACCATAAAGACCCGTATCTTCTTATTTTCCAAGTCTTCATTTTGTACATTCTAGGGGTGTCCATCCGATCCGACCCGGTCATTTTAAACCATCCGCATCCGATCCGATCCGATGTCGGTTTCAGGTTTTGGCATCCAATCTAATCCAATACACTTTACCAATCCAATCTAATCCAATTAAATGTTGGATTGGATCGGTTTCAATCTGATCCGATTAGAAGTTTAAAATAAGATATATTATATTCTTGAAATGTTCAATTCTAATGTAAAATAAGACGTAAACTACTTGTAAATTAAATAGAATCCATAACAAATAAAGTTCAAGTGTTTAATCAAATAGCTTCAAGTTAAAATGTCTACTGTCTAACCAAAAATACATAATTAAACAAAGTGACGAACCATACATGATTAAACTAAATATTAAATAACAAACTAAGATTAAATGATTTCAAAGTGACCCCTTGTATATATTATATTATGCCAGTAATAAGAGAGAGACATATTGCAACTCTAATAATGGATTAGATTGGATTGGTTTGGTTCCTAGAGCACATAACCGGAATCGATCCAATTTTTTTCAGTTTTAAAATTTTGCATCATCCAATCATCTTTAAAATCCAGGAAATGATTGGATTGGGTTTGGGATAACGTTCCTCGATTTTGGATTGGATTCTGGACAACCCTTAGTACATTTCTATCCCCTTTAAATCCTCAATTGGGCTAACAATGACTAAAAAGTTGACCATTGATTACAAATTGAGTGGCCTGGATTCATGCACGCTTAATCCTCATCAGAACTACATCGTTTTAATAGCTAGATAGTGGTAACACTGTTCATTCTGCTACTTTTGCTGTCTCTTTCCTCTGCTAATAAAACATGATTAGTTGATCGAATATGTTGAAAGAGTTTTCATTCCGAGATTCAACCATGGTAAATATAATTTCTTAAATTATTTCCAATCTACAAAAAGCCACCCACATATTTGTTTTTCAAAGACCGGGAAAACAGAGCATTTACTTTCATATTCATATATCCATATAGTTTTGAAAAATAATTCCACCCCCCTTGTTAAAGATAATAGAAAGCCTTACCACACCGATTCCGATCACTGTAATGCTAATCTTTTTCCCTTTCTTTTTTCTGAATTTGGTTACATAAATACCTTATAATGTAAATCGACGAATTAACAGGAGAGAGTCGGTATATGCCAAATTTTTACATCTTGGTGAGTTGAATTGTTGAGGGTGTCGAGAAACAGGGGATAGAGACAACCAGGCGGACAAGCAAATTATAATCTACAGTTTATATTTTGTCGTTGTACTAGTAATGTTATTTTAGTCAAATTCTAATTGGTTTCATATATTAAGTTTTCGTGCAATTCCATATATTAACTTACTATCTATTAATAAATTTAATAATAGTTATGCCTAGCTATATATTTAGGATATTCTTAAATACACCCACATAATCCGTCTTCTCACTCCACTAAAAGTCAAAGTTACGTTAATCTTAACTTAAAAAATAGTGTAAAACCCTTTCTTCTCACCCCACTTTCTATACTTTGAAAAAATTGCCATTAATTTATCTTTTCACCCACTTAAAATTTTAAAAAATCTTTATTTTTTTTCCAATAAACAATCATCTACTATTTTCATTTAATTACATATATCTCATAAATGTAAATTTATAATAAATATTCTTATACTTTTATATTAACGGCTAGATTTTTATTTTTATTTGCTTCGACACGATAACATTTTCAATGATATTTTTCTTAATTTATTTAATCTTTTTATTTGTGCATGCATGTAGAGCTCAATAAAACGCGTGTTAAGTTATCCAATGTCAAAGTTAAATTTTTTTTGTCTTAACATGTGCCTAATATATCATAAATAATATATATATATATATATATATTGCATGTTGTGCTTTTATTGTTTCAATATTTAAATTCTTAAAATTACTCGTGAAAAAGTATTGAAAAATGAAATAGTTTGGTGAGAAAATCTCTATCCTTTTAATATTTTGCAAGGAAATCGTTTTTTTGAGTCTCCAAAAAATTAAATATCTTAGAAATCGAAAGTAACAAAATATTTTAATAAATGATTTATTTTTATAAAAACTATTTTATTTTTCCAATTCATTTTTTCCATTTTCACGAAAGATAACATTTTTTAAAAAGAAAGAAGAAAATGTTTTTAAGTCATTAAAAAATCATCTAAGAACACCCAGGGTGAGAAGACGGATTTTGTGGATGCCTTTAAGAACACTTGGAAAAATTCATCACTATTCACTTTTTTTCCCGCTAGTTTTTTTTTTCTCTATCATCTTTCTTCTAGTATTTTTAATAAAAATAAAATTGATCTTCTAATATTTTTGATGCAGTGAATTAAGACATATTTTTATAGTATATGACTTAATTATTACTTTTGTTAATTAATTAGTTAACTTCAACGGCTTCTCCGAGCCTTTGCAATTTAACATAACTTATTACTCCATATAGCTCACATGTACGTTTTAGAGAGAGAGAGAGAGAGTTTACGTAAGTATGTATAAAAAAAAGTTAATAAATAAAAAATAGCTTAAGGGTTTTTCTGGGCTTTTCTTTAATTATAATTAATGTTTAAATTTTCATATATATATTATAAAAGAATTAATTTAATTTTTGTTTTATTTACAATTGTGTTGAAAATAACTAATAATTTTTTCAAAATGCTTAAAAAATAAAGGATGATCTAAATTTAATTGGAAACGGAGTAAATATTTCAAATTTCTTTTATATATCAAACATACTACTATATATATATGGATCAACTTTTGATCTTTTAATAATTTTGATATAGTGAATTAAAAATTATATTTACTTATGTGATAAAAATAAAATTTGTAGACAAATTTAAAATATGAATAATAACTATTTAAGAGCAATGAATAATAAAAGATTATATGAAATATCATATAATTGTTAAAACTGTATTTATCATAATTAATATTTTGTATTTTCAGAGGTACTATTTAGACTAAATTTTTAATGAAATTTATGAATAACAATGTAATTTTTGTTTATTATGTCTTATATTAATGAAAATTTTAATATTATTTAATATTTTTACTTTTAGTGACAAAACTTAATCGTCTTTACATCGTTTTAATAAACTCACCCCACCACTGGGGTGAAGTGCAAGATTTTCTAAAGATTTGATGGGGGTGAGAAGACTGATTATGTAGGTGCATTTAAGAACACCCTAAATTTTAGGCGCGCATATTTTCCTCCAATTACACTCGCTTGGCATATATCTATTTATATATATATAAGAAAAGTTACAGATATATATATATATATACACATACGAACCTTTATCACCATTTTCACTCGAAGAAGAGAGAAAATCGACGAAGATGGATGTAATTTTGTGCAATTGCGGGCTGCCAACAGTTGTGAGAACTTCGTGGACTGATTCTAATCCGGGAAGAAGATTCAGGGGCTGTTAACTATTTGGGGTAAGAATGAAAGAAACGCATTTCAGTCATGTTCATTTTTATAATTTTTTTCATTTTTGTTTTAAAGTTGACAATGTTTTCATTCAGGCTGAAGTGGGATGTGGTTTTTTCTGGTGGGTTAATCCTCCAATGTGTGCTAGGGCCCTCCAAATTATTCCTGGATTGTTAAGGAGGATAACTGAATATGAGCAGCAAATCATGAATAGCAAGAAAAGAGAGAAATGTCTGTGGATTTCTTTGGATGTGGCAGTGCTAATTATTCTTGTTTTACTTTGTAATAGTGTGTCTAATTAGTTGCTTAATGACCTTAGTTTGATTAGTAGTTGTTAACTTTGAAGTAATTTAATGCTCTGTTTTATTTAACTATCAATTGTAATACTTTGTTTTGTTTAGCAATGACTTAAATGAAGTGTAATGCTTTTTTTTATATGAATGAAGTGTAATTCTCCAACTTTCTGATTCAACCTTGTATGATGATTTGTTGTGAATTATAAGGAGAACTCAAGAAATTAGACAAGTATAATTTAACCAAAATAACATATATAAGGATAATAGCACTTTACAATTGCAAATCAAGAAATGGCAGTCATTACATTTTCACTTTACAAAAAAGAAAGGATGTGGGGGTTATATATTTTCACTTTACAATCCTTCTCAAAAACACCAACATTTTCACTTGACACTTAATTTTTATCCTAAATATGTGCACCCACCAACTTAACAAAAATGAACCTTTCCACTTTACAAAAGCATAAACAGTTATAGTGTGTTTGGACCATCTGATCTTGTCCCTTGTGATTGTGGTCCACTTTCTTTGTTGGCTTGAGATTGTTGTGTTGGCAATGGAGTAGAAGTAGATGTAGGAAGAGTATGAATTGGATGAGGACAATGAATTGGCCCTACATTACTCATGTAACCTACATTCCTTGGCTTCTGCTGTACAAACAGCTAAACATGTGTTAAAATCATACTTGAAAAAACATAATAGGACATACAGGTTTGCAGCCCCTCTTGTTAGTTACCTTTTGAATAGGTAACTTCTTTCTCTTTTGAGCCTTCTTAATTGAGGTGCCAGCACTTACAACATTTTATAACCCCTGTTTTACAAAAAAAAAGCAAAAAATAATTAGAGTAGGACATTATTTATGAAAGTTTTACAAAACCAAAATAAATAAAATTCTCACAGTTGTTGATCCAATTTGGGATTTAGTACCAACATTTTCACTTGCATTACCTCTAGTTTTATTTTTAATCTACATAAGATGAAATTAGGCATGAAAAGTATAATAGATTTAATATTATGACTATAAATACATACAACTTTGGATTACTCACATATTGTTTGCAGCCCCTCTTATTGTGGCCTACCATGCCACAATTGCCACACTTGACTGATATTTGATGCTTTTTTCCAAGTTTGTGTTTTGATGGTGGTTCCACATTTCTTGAATTTGCCTTCTTATTCTTCTCACCTTCTTCTAATCTCCTTTTGTGTTGTTTCTGCCCTGGTTGCTTGGTATATAAAGGAGGTAAAACAGGGGCCAAACTAGTTTGTTGCCACATGTGAGGTCCATTTAAAGGCTGAATGCAATTGGAGTAGCATGTCAAATAGTTCTGCTTCGAATAACATACACTGGTAAACATTTCAACCTCAAGTCCTGCATAAGTCCTAGCACTTACCCCATGCATACAAGGTATTCCTGTCAATTCCCACTTTCTACAAGCACATGTCAATGTATTTAAATCACATACAAACTGTCCACTAGGTCCCACAACTTGAAACTTTTCATTGCCACTAAAAGTAGGAACACAATAAGATGCCTCCTCCTTTCTTTGCTCTAACATTTGTTGAATTTTAGGACATACACGACCCTCATTTTTCTGCATTTTGGTTTTGTTCATATGAATCCTATTCATTAGAATACACCTTATTCTATCTAACATAGTAATGATTGGTTTATCCCTTGCATCCAAGATGAGTCTGTTGAAACTTTCACACAAGTTATTTAAAAGCATGTCACTCTTTGTGAAAGTGTCAAAATGAGATATGCTCCACTGCCCAGGTAGCTTCCCAGCTAGCCATTTAAATGCTTCTTCATCTAACTTTTTTACTCTGCCATTTGGTCATTGAATTCAGCCACAGTGGTTGCTCTTGCACAAGCATACATTGCATCTTTCAGTGCAAGACCTTTGTACTTCAGTTTGAAATTATTATAAGGGTGTCTTACACAAGTCCTATGCTCAGAATTTGGGCATAATTCTTCAATTGCTGGCATTAGACCCTTTTGCTTATCAGTGATGAATGTCCACCCATGTGTATTCACAATCCAAATATCATGCTTTAAAAGTTGAATAAACCATTTCCATGAATCCTTGTTTTCTGATTCAACTATAGCATATGCAATTGGATACATGGAATTGTTACCATCTATACCCACAGCAGCCAAAGGTATGCCTCCAGTACACCCTTTCAAATGACAACCATCCATTCCAACCAAAGGCCTACAATTTTTAATCATTCCCTTCTTACAAGCTGCCAAGCAAATGTATATTCTAAGAAATCTATTAACATTTAACCCAGCCCCTTGTATTTTCACTGTTGTACAAGGATTTGATCTTTTTAACTCTATAATATAGTCATGAAGCTTACTGAATTGGTCTTTTAAAGATCCTTGTATCATCTCAAATGCATGTATCTTTGCTCTATATAACTTTGTCAAAGAAACATGCACTTTCAGGTCCTGTAATACATGTTCTTGGAAAGAAATAAGTGGCCAAGTTGGATTGGATCTAATCTTATCCACATACATTTTGGCAAGCCTCTTACCAGTTAAATTCTTATTTGTAAAAGACCTGTTGCAAATGTGTTCATTATTCAAAGTCTTTATTTGTATTGTTTTCTTATCTTGCATAATAGACCCAAAAATGGTCCATATGCAGCCCTCCTTACATACTACCCTCACCTTAGTTTTCTCAGACTTTATAATTTTAACATGGTTCCCTTTTTTATTGCATACACCTTAATTGCATCAACTAGTACCTTGGAGGAGGGAAAAAGCATACCTAGCTTAAACTCTGGTACAACCATATCTGTGTGGACATTGAATTCAGGCCAGCTTTTCCTTTTTTTTGGCCTCTATCCTCATGTTCATCAGAGGAATCACTAAGGCTCCTAAGCTCATCAGGTGCTTGGGACACATCTTTATCCCTATTATTGGAACACCAATTTTCATCAACTTCCAATATTTTCTTATTCACCCCACCCCATTCAACATCTACATCCACATTCTCATCAAACAATAGGTCATCCTCCTCATAATCAGTGTCAGTGAAGTAGCTTAAATCAGTAGACTCGTCACTATTTTTATCCACAACTCTATTTTCCTCCTGTATTGGTGTATCAATTACTACATTTGGACCAGGTAAATTTTCCATTGTTTCAAGTTGTGAGGCTTGGTTTTTGTGATCAACATAAATGGCTATGCTACTTTTTGCAGACTGTGAGTTCAAGATGGACAATAGTTACCTATCAGTATCTAATTTTACCCATGACTGTGTGATCCCTGTTTTAATATAACAATCATTAGGACCAGAGTGCCCTAACTATTTTATCATATCATCAACCTTAAGCATGGACATCAAATCCATGTTGCAGTAGTCAAAATAATGTATTGAACCATACTTATACTGCTTTCCTGCGCCACTGTCAACAAACCGACCTTTATGATGTACCTTAAGTGTAAAGAAAGATTCATGTTTCTTTGCAAATAACAATAATGGTGCACTTCAAAAGAGGGGCTTTATAGCTTAAGACAAACATCAATATTTAAACACAAAAACAATGAATATATAAAACATATATGCCCCCACAACCGGGACCACTCAAATAAAGAATGCATTAGATGAATAAGCCAAGAAAGATGCATTCGGAGCCATGATGAGAAGTATTATACTATCTTTATGGTGGTTAGAAGAACAATAAAGCATATTAGCACTAACAACTATGCTTAACACTAACAACTGTTCTTTTTGCTTCTTTTTTTTTTCCGACAGCAAACATCCACATGCGTTCAACAAGATTCAATCAACACAATATTCGTAAAATCAACATTACTAACCATACTCATGCTGATTGTTGTCATTTGGTAGTCGCAAGTGACGAATATTAGAGCACATTCTTCCTTCCACTTTCTTCTCCTTTATCCAAGCTTTGAACTATGGTTAAATAAAGCTTAAGCAAAGTGTTAAAGAAAGCTTTAAGCTCTAAGCATTAGTAAGCATTGTGCCCTAGCCACGTTGGCTCCAACTCAGATGGCACGCCATCCTCCGTTATGTGTTTAATGGATGGGATAGACAAAAGGTTTAACTTGTATAAATAATTGTACTTTAGGGTTTAAGTTGCAACATTTGTAACTTCAGGGTCTAGGTTGCAAGTACCCCTTAACTTCAGGTTTTTTTTTTTTGCTAATTCCCCTAAAATTACTCTAGCCCAATTGTTTACCGAACCCCATTATTTTCTCCCCTCCCCCTTTCTTTCCATTTTTTTTTGATTCATTGACCTCTTTATTTCCTTTAATCTGGAGTCTTCGACCGATCGTCCCTATGACTACTGGCTACATTTATGACTAGCGCGATGACGTAGTGCTAGAATGAATGAGATCACATGTTGAGATAACCCATATGATGGTGGGTAAGAATATATATATATATACACACACAAATTGTAACCAAAAAAAATATATATACACAAATATATTTTATGAAGAGGAATTCCGTCACTTTAATGAAAAGAAGGGATGCCAATTTGGAGTAGTGATTTGATATTTTTTTTTTCTATAAAATGTTGTAATAAATAGATCACCTCCACCAAATTTCACATAAAAACCTAAAAGTGAGTGTATTGAAAAATTGATATATATCTATATTTTTGGCCATTTAAAATTTTGATAATTATTTCACCCACTTCTAAATTGAATATTTTTATGAAAATTGGCGGGTGTGATCTATGCACTACATCAATCATCGTTAGAAATTTTCATTAGTAAAAATAAATATTACTACTATTTTTTCTTCACTAATTCATACAAAGTGACATTAATATTTAGCTTGACCGACGTTAAAAATAATTCTAACTCCGCCCCTGACTTTAAGTATTTAGAGTTAAGTAATCAACCTTTAGCATTCAAAGCCTAAAACATCAAATGCTACTTTAGATCGCGACCAATGTAGTCTTTAATCTGCAAAGAAGCTTTTAGTTTTGAAATTACATTCTGGGTGCATTTGCACTTGAAGAAATTTTTTATTAATTCACACAACTAGTTAAGCAAATGATTCATTAATTAGCAAAAGCATACTGCATCCTTTAAACTTAGATTACAAAACATACATATAAGGCACAAGCTATTTAACTTAGATTACAAAGCATTCTCAGAGTACAAAGGATTTAAGGTAACACACAACATTTATTTATACCAAAGTTTCTAAAACTCCAACCATACTTTCTCTTTCACCTACAATACAAATACAAGAAGTTAGCGTGAAAGCTTAGTAAATAGGGCTGAGGAAGGGATACAAATTCATAATAAAAACAATGCAACGTTTATACAAGTAAGTAAATGAAAAATAATTAATATAGAAGGTCATTGCCTAAAAAATAGAGTACGCATCAAAGTCACATTAAAGATAACAAGGCTTGAATGTATAGAAACCAAACAAATAATTCTCGATCCTACTGAACCTTAATTTAACTCCATTCTTTTTTATAGTTAAGATTAATATACTTGTCAATGCCTTAATATATGATAATAAGGTCACTAGTTTAATGAATATTTATTGCAAGGTCATTAATTTATTGAACTTTTTATCACAAGGTCATTACTTACATTCACTTCATAATTTTCTATTAAAAAGTGACACACAAACTAAGAACAACCAAAGATGAACTAATTTTATATTCTAAAGTTTGCAATTAATTATTGGTTACCGATTTGGGGTACATAAATTATGGACATGAATCCAGGGGTGGAGCTAAGAATGTAGTTGGGGCAAAAATATAACATGCAATTTTTATTATTTTTTTACTAAAAATAACAAAAATGAACTTATATTTTACCGTGTTATGAGATAATATAATATTTCTTATATAAATATTGCATTAGAAATATTCAAATACATGCACCTATGCACTACACAACAGAATGTTCACAAGATTATAGTGCTAACCTAAACTTTTAGTTTCTTTCATGCCTTTTTGCCGTTGTTTTCAAGGGAGGAAAGTTTTGTACTTCTTTGTTATATTTTTTTTTACTAATATAATTTAAACATATTCAAAAAATATCTGGTGTGGACCATTCATTAACGATGTTTTTTTGTTACTAAAAAATATCCCCAATGTTTTGGAGATAAATAACATTACTAAAGACCGGTTCACACCAAAAATGTATTGTAAATATATTAATACTAAAATAATAATTTAGTTTTTATTCTAATAAGTTAAAAATATTTAAATTATATTCCACTCAAATTAATTAAGTGTCCCGCATTAACTTTCATGCCTCTACGTCTTAAAGAAACACTAATTTTAACATAATAAAAATGGAATTTAACTCTTAAGTTTGAATATCCAAGAAATTATATTCATAATTAAAGATAGATATGATATTTACTAATGGGGAAAGAATGTATTTTCTAAAGATTGTTAAGTACCTGAGAGAAATTGTTAATTCCTTCTTCTGGCACGCCTTTGATGACCTCTCTTCATCCCATTCTTGTATTGATATTCCTCCACAAGTCTTGTTAACCATTTTGGTTTTCCTGTTAAGAACATCAAGTACCCCATAACCAATCCAAATATAGTTCCACAACCGTATCCTAAGCACACTACTTTCCATGTAAATCCGCTCTCAAAATCTGAATCAACATCTTGTTGAAGATTTGTTGGCGAACGTTGATGTGATGTCTCGTCACCTCCGCAATCTTTTGATAGTGGAAACCCATGCAAGGCAGAGTTCCCACTGTACGAATCATTTTCAAATGTATTGAACTGCTTGCCTTGTGGTATACATCCCACAAGATGATTTTGCGAGAGATTTAAGAATGCAAGCGAATTTAGACCCGTTAGATTTTGTGGAATCTCTCCTTTGAGTTGGTTAAATGAAAGGTCTAATGATTCAAGCATAGAAAGCTTCCCTAGTGATGGGGGAATATGCCCTACAAGTTTGTTATGAGATAAGTTGAGCTCCCTTAATAACTTGAGATTTCCAATGTAATTTGGAATCTCACCTTCGAATTTGTTATTGGACATATCAATGGTTGTGAAGGCAGTTAGAATTTTCTCCAATTCACGCTCCGTCCCTTTCATGACCACTTTGACAGTGTAGTTATAATGGATTGACGAATCATGGATATTCGTTACGCTCATATATTGTGGCTCAGTATTATACCCTTGCGCCTCCATCATGGCCTTGAAATATCTGAAATATTTTATTGGAAGGAGGCCTGAAAACTCATTGTTAGAGAGGTCGATTATTTTCAGCTTGCTGAAAGGAGACTTAATATGTGCACTATTGGGTATTGAGCCATGGAATCTATTAGATTTAAAGACAAGAACCTTCAACTCTCGAAGAGTTCCTAACCATGCCGGGAATGTATCGTTTAAGTGGTTGTTTCCGAGATTAAGAACTTCAAGAAATTTGCAATTAGCTAAAGAACGTGGCAATTTTCCTTCCAACTGATTGCCGTTAAAATTAAGGTTCGTGAACATGTTCACTTGTGCAAATGTTGTTGGAATGGTGCCGCGAAAGTTATTTGCCTCCAAATTGAGAACAAAAAGTTGACTGCTGAAGTTCCCCAAGCATGGTAGAATTTCACCACTTAAGTTATTATGGGACAAATCGAGAACTTCAAGAAAGGTCAAATCACATATAGTTGAAGGTAGTGGTCCTTGAAGAATATTATGCCGAAGGTTAAGATATAAGTATGTAAGTTTGGTTAGCTTACCAATTGATGACGGAATGGGGCCTGTTAGAGAATTAGACGAGAGGACTAAGTATTCAAGTTGGGTTAGGTTACCAATTGATGACGGAATGGGGCCTGTTAGAGAATTAGACGAGAGGTCTAAGTATTCAAGTTGGGTTAGGTTGGCAATTGATGACGGAATGGGGCCTGTTAGAGAATTAGACCGGAGGCTTAAGTATTGAAGTTGGGTTAGGTTGTAAATTGATGACGGAATGGGGCCTGTTAGAGAATTATTCGAGAGGCCTAAGCATTCAAGTTGGGTTAGGTTACCAATTGATGACGAAATGGGGCCTGTTAGAGAATTAGACGAGAGGACTAAGTATTCAAGTTGGGCTAGGTTGGCAATTGATGACGGAATGGGGCCTGTTAGAGAATTAGACCAGAGGCCTAAGTATTCAAGTTGGGTTAGGTTACCAATTGATGACGGAATGGGGCCTGTTAGAGAATTATACCAGAGGCCTAAGTATTCAAGTTGGGTTAGGTTACCAATTGATGACGGAATGGGGCCTGTTAGAGAATTATACGAGAGGCCTAAGCATTCAAGTTGGGTTAGGTTACCAATTGATGACGGAATGGGGCCTGTTAGAGAATTAGACGAGAGGACTAAGTATTCAAGTTGGGCTAGGTTGGCAATTGATGACGGAATGGGGCCTGTTAGAGAATTAGACCGGAGGCTTAAGTATTGAAGTTGGGTTAGGTTGTAAATTGATGACGGAATGGGGCCTGTTAGAGAATTATTCGAGAGGCCTAAGCATTCAAGTTGGGTTAGGTTACCAATTGATGACGAAATGGGGCCTGTTAGAGAATTAGACGAGAGGACTAAGTATTCAAGTTGGGCTAGGTTGGCAATTGATGACGGAATGGGGCCTGTTAGAGAATTAGACCAGAGGCTTAAGTATTGAAGTTGGGTTAGGTTGTAAATTGATGACGGAATGGGGCCTTTTAGAGAATTAGACCGGAGGCCTAAGTGTTCAAGTTTGGTTAGGTTGCCAATTGATGATGGAATGTGGCCTGTTAGAGAATTAAACGAGAGGTTTAAGCTTTTAAGTTGGGTTAGGTTGTAAATTGATGACGGAATGGGGCCTGTTAGAGAATTATTCGAGAGGTCTAAGCTTTTAAGTTGGGTTAGGTTGCAAATTGATGATGGAATGGGGCCTGTTAGAGAATTAGAAAAAAGGGATAACCCTATAAGTTGAGCTTGGTTACCAATTGATGACGGAACATATCCAAAAAAATTGGAGTGAGAGAGATTGAGACGCCTCAAATTTGCAAATTGGCCAAATTGCCGCGAAATTCTGGAGAGAGAGAAATCATTAAAAGCAAGGTTGAGACTCTTAAGGTGAGAAAGTTTGAAGAGGGAGCTGTTGGAATGAATAGTTCCTTGAAGTTGGCTGCAACTCAAGTCGAGCCCAATCACGTGACCCATGAACCCATCACACGTGACTCCCTCCCATTTGCAGCAATCTATAGTCCTATTCCAAGACTTAGTTTTTGGTCGAGAAGATTGACCATAAAGTTCACAATCTTTAGAAAGAAAACTATTTATGCTGAAGTGTTGCTTGAACTGAAGCAAAGCAAGGCTCTGCTCATAAGGGCATATAGAGTGATTATGTGGAAGATGAGGAGGATAGTAAGAGAAAGCTTGTGTAGGATAATAATAGTACCCGAATTGAAATTGCAAGATGAATATAAGAAACACATAAAGCCATAAGGACAGCCCCATCGATATGTTTCTTACTTTAATTACCAATCAGTACTCAAGAGGGCCAAAAAAAGAAAGCAAGAAAGAAAGCAAGAACAAAGGAAATGCTTAACAATTTTAAAGAAAAAAACAACCCTATATAAATAGATATATCTACAAAGAAAACAACTAGCAATATAACATTAAGATGACCACGGATGGTGGTACGTGGGGACCATGGGGGCTCTGAAATTTCAAAAAAACAATAGGGTAATAAGAAAGTTTAATGGATGACCATGGGAGCACTATCATAAGTTTGACTTAGTTGCTTGTTTTTATATGCCTTTAAAATTAAAAATTATTGATTACTTAAACAATAAGCCCAATTATTTTGACAATAATTTTATGTAAAATAAAAATAAAAATAAAATTTTATTGCAATAACTCTGTACTTGAAGATAATTATAGTGATATAAAGTGATGTCCTTTCAACTTTTACTTAAGTCTTTATTTTACGTATGAAAAAAGTTTGTTCATTGGTCTCCCATGGTTTTTTTTTTCTTTTTTTAAACGTCTCCCACGGGGTATTAGACCATGTCAGCCAGTTGTCACATCAATTTTGTGGCCTTTATCATATTGCTTTACATTTTTTTAGATAGTGCTTTAATTACATTATATATTACGGTAATGTAACACATTTTTGTTTTATTTATGGGCCATGATAATTTAAATATTGTAATATAATTATACTAATTTTTGGTTTTACGTATAATATATATTTGATGTTATTGTTAATTTTTGTACACGCACTTTATTGAATACTAACAAAATGCCATAACACGTGAAAAACCAAAATAAATAATTATAAGTTGAAAAAGAAATTCTCTAATTGAACAATTGGCTTTACATGCAATGCAAGTATGAATTCGGAAATATAAATGTATACATGTAAGAAACATAGATAATTAGCCAAAAAAGAAAGGGAGTTCTTAAATAAATCCCCAATCCGTCTTCTCACCCCAATAAGATAATACTTTCTTCTCACCCCACTTATTTTTTAAAAAAAACTTTCAACTCACCCCACCACAATTCACCCCAATGGTGGGGTGAGTTTACTGAATGCACTATTGGGACGTTAATTTCATTGTTGCCAAAACTAAAACATGAAAATCTTATATAAATCCATAAAAAAAAATTTTTATCGAAAACATTCAACCTACCCCATCTTTTTTACACACGCTAACGACATACCACCTCTTTTTTATAAGTCAAATAATAAATTTATTTTTTTATTACACATCCACAAAATTCATTATTGATCTCACAAAATTCCTAATTAAAGATAGGGTCAAGCCCCATAAGTGACCATTTCAAAGACAATAAAGTATAAATTTGAAAAATAAAAATAGCAATAACAATAGTTTTTGACTTTTAGGCGACCAACTGTTTCAAATGAAACACCTGATCAAAGTAAAAATTAATTAGTTAATACAAGATAATTACCCCGACCGTTTTCACTAGTTAATAATAAAATTTCAATCTTCGTAATATTATTGTCTCATATACGGCTGTATCTAATGAATTGAAAAAATAAAATAGTTTTTATAAAAATAAATTATTTATTAAAATATTTTGGAACTAGCGTTGTAGAATTATTTGTTGGAAAGAATGGATCATTTTAATTTTAAAAAATTTAAATGAGTGAGAAGATAGATTAGTGGCAATTTTTTCAAGTATAAAAACTGGGGTGAGAAAAAAGAATCTTACGCTATTTTTTAGGTTAAGATTGACGTAATATTGACTTTTGGTGGGGTGAGAAGACGGATTATGCGGGTGTATTTAAGAACATCCAAAAAAAAGGATCTCAAATGCAACCATGAAGACTAACTAAGAACTTAATGGCATGTGGAGTTTCAGACTAAAGTGAAAAGGAGAACAAACTTTAAGAACGAATGTTATACAAAATAAATTTCATGGACGGAAGTACAAAAGCGGGTAAACTTTAAGGGGTAAATTACTAATAACTCCATTTTATAGCAAAAGTTGAAAATTTTCCACCATCACACTACTCTCAAAAATAATTGTCATAGTATTAATATTTAATCAATGCTGCAATTACATTACATTCAAATTATTTGAACCCTTTTTTCACATGATTCATCTGAAACGTCAATTGCCTTAATTAAATGTCATTTACTGTTAGAATATAGTATATATTATTTGCTGTATATTTGGTTTCCTTATTCTACTATATCTCTTATTGTGTGCATAACCCTATAAATATGGTTCTCTCTTATATCAATAGAAACCATCTGAATACAAATCTTATTCTCTTCTTTTCAATTTTTACAACATACAATACATGCAATGCTTATCCACCATTTCATTAATTCCTCAATTGGGCAAACAAATGATCAAGAAGTTGACCATAAAGACCTATATCTTCTTATTTTCCAAGTCTTCATGTTGTACATTCTATCCCCATTAAATCCTCAATTGGGCAAACAATGACTAAAAAGTTGACCATTGATTACAAATGAGTGGCCTGGATTATAATAGCTTCTTAAATTATTTACAATCTACAACAAGCCACCCACATATTTGTTTTTTAGAAATTGGGAAAACAGAGCATTTACATTCATATTTATATATCCATATAGTTTTGAAAAATAATTCCACCGGTCCCTGTTAAAGATAATAGAAAGCCTTACCATCTACACCGATTCCGATCACTGTAATGCTAATCTTTTTCCCTTTCTTTTTTCTAAATACATTATAATGTAAATCGACGAATTAACAGGAGAGAGTTCGATATGCCAAATTTTTACGTCTTGGTGAGTTGAATTGTTGAGGGGGTCGAGAAACAGGGGAGAGAGAAAACTAGGCGGACAAGCAAATTATAATCTACATTTTATACTTGTCGTTGTACTGGTAATATTATTTTAGTCAAATTCTAATTGGTTTCATATATTAAGTTTTCGTGCAATTCCATATATTAACTTACTATCTATTAATAAATTAAATAATAGTTATGCCTAGCTATACATTTGTTACATTTGAAAGTGTTTAAAACATAAGTATCCAAATCACATTTATATTAACTTATAAATTAAATCATATTTATGCATACCTATATATTTTATTAAATTTGAAAGTATTTAAAAGATATCCATATTTTAATTTATTTTCATACATTAACTAATTATCAATTGATAAAGGATATTCTTAAATAGACCCACAATATTATTCTTGTCACCAATCAAAACTAAATATATATGAACCAAAAAAAAGGCGTATAACCCTTTCTTCTCACAAAATTTCTCTGTAACCTACAAAAACAACCTTCTCACCCCACTTGCAACTTACCATTCTCACCCCATATATTTAACAAAAGCCAAACGAATCCTTAAATTATCATCTTTCATGTACTTTTCACGATCTACCATAAAATTACTCTACCCCAATTGTTTACCCAACCCCATTATTTTCTCCCCTCCCCCTTTCTTTCCATTTTTTTTTTTGGATTCATTGACCTCTTTAATTCCTCTAATCTAGACTCCTCGTCCAGTCGTCCCTATGACTACTGGCAACATTGATGACTGGCGCGATGACATGGTGCCAGAATGAATGAGATCACATGTTGAGATAACCCATATGATGGCGGGTAAGAATATATATATACACACACAAATTATAACAAATATATATATATACAAACAAATATATTTTATGAAGAGGAATTCTTTCACTTTAATGAAAAAAAGGGATGCCAATTTGGAGTA
The DNA here is from genome assembly GCA_021464415.1 of Lonicera japonica. NCBI lineage: Eukaryota > Viridiplantae > Streptophyta > Magnoliopsida > Dipsacales > Caprifoliaceae > Lonicera > Lonicera japonica. The sequence continues at coordinate 17,086 of JAKCWG010000409.1, forward strand.
GTAATTTGATAATTTTTTCTATAAAATGTTGTAATAAATAGATCATCTCTACTAAATTTCACATAAGAACTTAGAAGTGAGTGTATTGAAAAATTGATATATATCTGTATTTTCGGCCATCTAAAATTTTGAAAATTATTTCACCCATTTCTAAATTAAATATTTTTATGAAATTTCGTGGATATGATCTATACACTATATAAATCATCTTTAGAAATTTTCATTAATAAAATCATCAAATTACCACTCCAAATGGGAATCACTTTTTTTTATTAAAGTGGGGAATCCCTCTCTCTCTCTCTCTCTATATATATATATATATATAGGTAAAATAATGCACCATGCACCTACCTACATTTTTACATTACGGTTAATTTGTATATTATGGTTAAATTAACACATATTTATTTTATTGACGGGGCATGATAATTCAAATATTGTTATACTATCCATTTGATAATAATATGAAAAATGATAGTAAAAATAGTTGATTTTTGTGAAAAGTAAAAAAATAAGATGAGACATGCAATGAAATGTCTTCTTAGTTTATGATTTTTTTTCCATGGAAAAATTATCTTTAGGGGTTGAGTGAGAAAAAAATTTCACAAAAAATAATTAAAGATGATAGACAGATCTACTCATAAAAATGACCATGGGATAGAGCACAATTTCATCACATGCATCAACATATTTACTAATATCTCATACAAATCAAGAGTTTTTCTTTTCATTACGTGTTATATCAAACTGATCCTAAATCTATTAATGATGTTCAATTATAAGGTTCACGCCAGTCTTATTAAAAAAAATGTTTAATACGATATATATTTGATTATACTCAAAAGTAATAAAAAAAAAACTAAATTATATTGCGATAACTCATAACTCTGGTCCTAAAGATGATAATAACATCAAGTAATGGCCCTTTCAACTTTTACTAAAGTCGCCATTGTTCGTATAAATGAAGTTTTGTTCATTGGTCTCCTATGGAGTCTTTGAGTTCACATTTACACGTTAATAGGAACACCATGGACCATTGCAGCCAATTGTCAGCTGTCCATCAATTTTGAGGCATTTATCATAGTGCTTTAAATATATTATGGTTCAATTAACACATTTTTACGTTGTTTACGGGCTACGACAATTCAAATAGTGTTATACTAACTCTTCTAATGATGTTTAATATGATATAAACTTGATGCAATTGCTAATTTTTGATAGAACCTAGTACACACACCATCGTATTGAATACTAACAAAATTCCATAATAATTGAAAATTTCGAAAAAAAAATCTCAAATTGAACCATTCAGAAGCAAATATGAATTCAGAAATATAAATGTACAAGTAGGAAGCTAGTGTAGACAATAAGCCAGAAAAAAGATCTTGAACGCAATCATGGAGACTAATATATAAGAAATTGATGTATCCGATACAATGTTTTATCTGTGATGTAAATTTTCTAATTTCCAAGCTTCTAGTTCTAATTAATATATGTTTAAAAGTATTGATCTACAAAATCCATTTCAGTACAAAATTTTATTAAAAAAAATAATTAATATATATTGCAAAGGACCATTTCAGTACAAATTTCACTTGAAAAGTTAATTAATGCCAAATGAACGACTTCCCAATTGGAGATGTACTCACATTAACTAACTTTGCAGTGAAAATTGCTGTATTTTTCCAATGGAAGAATATTAAATATGAACGATTAGGATTATATAATTTATTTGTTTCCAAAAAAAATTAAAATAGAAAAATATTTTTCTTGATTAGTTTTTATTACTAAAATAAGTTTCAATGCCATAAAAAATCAGTTCTTCAAAAAAAAAAAAAAAAATAGCATAATATAAAACGCCAAATATTATCTAGATGGCCTCATATTAGTTAGGACAACTATTTTTTTTTTATTTTTTTTTTGGTCTAGATACTTTCTAGTACCACAGAAAGTCCGGGCCAGATTTAATCCCTGTTCGCAGAACATTAGCCACCAGATATTTTTGCAGCTACCAGGATTCGACCTGGGGAGTTCCCAGTCGAACCCAGCACTAATCTCAGTGCGCTACAACTGGGCCACTTGCTGGTGGTTATTTATTTTTTATTTAAAAACTTATAAACCACTCTGATCTGTCTCAGTCTAATATTTTTTTTATAAAATAAATTTCACTACTTTGTGGTAAATCGCATTTTTTTACAAATAAAATTCAATTTGCATAATGTCTGAGTAGTATATTACTTTTAACCCTTTACTCCACCTCTTATAGAAACAGTAATTGGATGTGTGGTCTAATAACAAAGCTAGGACATTTTCCTTGTGTTCCCCTCGGCTTGTAATTCGGGTCTAATAACAAAACTAGAACATTTCCCTAACGTTTCCCTTGGAATGTAATTCAGACATACTTGGCAAGCATGTTTGCAAAATGGTAATATATCAATATGAAAATAATATATCTATTTTATTATAATGAACCAAAAGTGAATATAAATTTGCTGATCCTCATTTAAGGTTGACGTAATTTGTCTTAATCCTCAAGTACATTACATAAATGTGGGGAAGAAAATAATCCATTGTTGTTCATCTCTCTTGAATTCTTCTTCTTTTTATCGATTTTGGTATTTTGTGGTTGTTTGTTTGAATTGATGGGGTATTGGGGATTGATTTTAGAGAAGGACAAAGGAAAATTTTGAGTTCTCTCTCTAAAAACTTTTGGGTTTTTTCCTTACTGTGTAGAATGATGATTAATGGTGGTAAAAGAAGAAAATGTGGTGAGTGGCCGGTTTTTCTCTTTCTAGACAAGAAAATATGTTTAGTTTCTAGAAAGAAATTAGCATGTAGGAGGGAGATCACCGGGAGTGAGTAAACGGAGGGGAAGATGGGTGGTCGCCGGTGGTTGGCGAATGGCAGGGAAGAGGAGAGGTCACGGGCGGGGGTTAGTGTTAAGGATGGGTTAAAATCATAATAGAGATGAAAAATAAGATGGGGAGGGGCATTTTGATCAAAACAAGTTGAAAACGAATTAAAAGTACGTTAATGCTTTCAAGATTTAGGGGGTCATGTATAATAAAAATTATTTTAAGGGGTTTTCTCAAATACCACTACTAGCATACAGGTTATGTCAATAAACCCATTTTTACGGCTTGCAATGAAATGCTTATCCATCCTTCCATCAATCCCTCAATTTGGCAAATATTGACTAGGAAGTGGACCATAAAGTCCCATCCCCATCTCCTAATTTTCTAAGTCTTCATTTTGTAGAATCATTTATCATACACGCAATGTTGACCATAATGACTTTTGCTTTTCTTCCTAATTGATTGACCATAAAGACTTTAACGGCTAATAAAATCAACCATTCTAGGAACAAATGAATACGAAATTATTTACCCTACTCTCAAACCGAAAAGAATTAATAGTAGAACCCAACTCATTTAACATTACCTTCTCTGAATAAATTTTTTTAACCACCCACTGAGCATTTCTTTTAAACTCCACCGAAGAGAGATCCTCAAAGACGACACTTCTCTAATTGCATAAAAATTGCTAAGACCTCAGCCACCTCAACGTAAATGCAACCATCAAAACTTCTCAGCCTTCTTTGTTCCGATACACCGTTCCAATATCTCGAATTGCAACATTACTCGATGCAACAATATCCATATTGAAACGGCACCAATGATGCCTTTGTTTTCACCACTTAATTAACTACCGGATTTTTTCGTTTGTCATTCAAATGCGGTTGTGATTCTTCAATGTTTGAGAGAAAGGCAGCCACTCTGACGGCCACGAGCGATGCCACTAAATGAACATATTTGAACTTCCATTGGCTCATGTCCCACCATAAAAACCGGCACATGATGATAAACAATTTAAAGAAAACTCCCCCTTAGAAAACTAATTATCAATTAATAAATTAAATCATAGTTATATAGACGTATTTATTTCATTGGATTTTAAATTGCTTTAAAATATTCAAATTCTAATTTGCTTTCACTCTAACTAATTAACCATCTACTAATAAATAAAATCATAGTTATGCTTGCGTATATACTTCACTGAACTTGAAAGTGTTTCAAAAATATCCAAATTCTAATTTGTATAGACATTAACCAATTGTACTAAAAAGTTGCTTATCTTTCATATGGACAATTAATTTTAATTTTTTTTATATGGTACGGTATATGGACAAAAATTAAAAAGTTGAAGGAGTATTCGGGATTGATTTTAGAGGACAAAGGAAAATTTTGAGTTTTCTTTCTAAAAACTTTTTTTTTCCTACAGTGCAGAATTATGATTAATGGTAGTGGAAGAAGAAAATGCGGTGAGTGGCCGGTTTTTCTCACTCTAAAGGAGAAAATATGTATAATTTCTAGAAAGAAATTAGCATAGAGTTTAGAAGGAGGGAGGTCCCTGGCGGTGGGTTAACGGCGGGGAAAGAGAGAGGTCGCGGGCCGAGACTAGATTTAAGGTTGGGTTTAAATCATAATAGAGGAAAAAGAAGATGGGGAGGGGCATTTTGGTCAAAACAAGTTGAAAACGGATTGAAAGTTAACGCTGTGAGAATTTATGGGGTTATGTCTAATAAAATTTATTTTAGGAGGTTTTCTCAAATACGACTATTAGCATAAAAGGTTAAGTCAATAAACCCATTTTTACGACTTGCAATGCAATGCTTATTTATCCTTCCATAATTCCTCAATTTGGCAAACAACGGTTAGGAAGTGGATCATGAAGTCCCATTCCCATCTCTTCTTATTTTCTAAGTCTTCATTTTGTATAATCATCTTTCATACACACAATGTTGACCATAAAGACTTTTGCTTACCTTGCTAATTGATTGTTAGAATTCTTTTTCATTTGTTTATTTTTTGATATAACGTCTTATATGTGTCATGTCATTCTAGTAATAATTTAAATAATAGTTAGGCCTACATATATATTTGAATAAATCTTAAAGTATTTCGAAAATAACAATTCTAATTTTTTTCCCATCTATTAATTAAACCAAAGTTATGCTCTATATAAATTAGATTTCGAAATCCTTAAAAGATATCAAAATTCTTATTTGTTTCTGTGTTTTGAGAAGAAAAGAAAAACACAATATATCATTAATAGCTAACAAAATCAACCATTCTTGGAACAAATAAACACTTTCAAACCGAAAATTCTTAATAGTAGAACCCCACTCATTTAACACTACCTCCTCTAAATAATTTTTTCAACCACCCTCTGAGCATTGCTTTTAAACTCTGCTAAAGAGAGACCCTCAAAGACGACACTTCCCAAATTGCATAAAAATTGCTAACACAACCTCAATGAAAAAGCAGCCATCAAATCTTCTAGGCCTTCTTTGTCCCAACACACTCCCTCGAATTGCAACATCCCTCGATGCAACAACGTCCATATTGATAGGCACCATTGATGCCTTGGTTTTCACTACTTAACAACCAGATTTCTTTATTTGCCATTCAATTGCGCTTGTAATTCTTCAACGTTTGAGATGAAGGTAGCCTCTTTAATCGCTACAAGTGATGTCTCTAAATGAACACATTCGAACTTCCAATGGTTCACGTCCCACCATAAAAATTGGCAGAGGACAATAAACAATTTAAAGAAAACCCCCCCTTCAAAAACAAATTATCTATTAATAAATTAAATCATAGTTATGCATAAGTATTTATTTCATTAGATTTTAAATTGCTTTAAAATATCCAAATTCTAATTTACTTTCACTCTAACTAACTATCTATTAATAAATTAAATCATAGTTATGCCTACTTATAAATTTCACTAGATTTAAAAGTGTTTCAGAAATATCCAAATTTTAATTTGTATCCACATTAACTAGCTAACTGTACTAAAAGTTGTTTATCTTTCATATGGACGAATATTTTTTTTTTTTGTGGAATATGGACAAATATTAAATATGAATAATTGGGATTATATGATTTTTTTTGTTTCCAAAAAAAAAAATTAGAATAGCAAATTGATGGCCGCTTTTTATTTATCTAATATAAACATACCAAAGTTGATGTTCCCAATTATTATCTAGATGGCCATAGATTAATTAGGACAATTGTTTATTAGATTAACCCCTCTGACCCCTCTCGGCCTAATTTAAATATTATGTTTTTTTGTTAAATAAATTCAACTCTTTTGTTGTAGATCTCAGTTTTTGATCAATAAAATTCTTTTTGTATACTATTTGAGTAGTATATTAATTTTATCCCATTAATCCACCTCTTATAGAGAAAGGTTATTGAATTTGTGGTCTAATGACAAAACTAGAACATTTCTCTAGTGTTCCCTTCAGGTTGTAATTGAAACAAACTTGGCAAGCATGTTTACAACTGGTAATATGTCAACCTGAAAATAATATATATTTCCTTATAATGAACAAAAAGTGAATTTAAATTTGTTGACCCTTATTTAAAGAAGGTTAAGGTCATCCTGCTAGGGAATTAGTTAATATTGTCATATCTTTATATTTTGAGTTCTCGCTAGAGGAAGTGTTTGCTTGATATATTAATCAATCACAAAATAGGATCACTGTAACTCTTGTTCGGCAAGGTCTACAAATTTGCACTCAATAAAGCCACATGACCAAATCAGTTCAATGCTAAAATGCAATTCATCATTTATATCTGGATGCAAAGAAAATGTACCTCTGTTCTAAATTAAGATCCCACTCTTCTTCTCAAAGAAAATTTGAACTATTAGGATCCATTTGAAATTAATCACTTTTTGTGTTTTTAACGGATTTTTTTTAAGGGTGAGTAAGGAAAATTTTCCATAAAAACTATGTAAAAAATGGATAACATAAAATAATGAGCATAAGGTGGAAAAAAATCTTAACGCATGTCTCTACTTATTTTTCAATTTTTACCCAAATCAATTATTTTTCTATCATCCCATATTGCTATCAAATGGAGCTTTAATTTTGAGACCGAGATATAAAGTTCATAGTGTAATATTAAATCTTACGGATTTGCAAAACTTGGGTCGCAGTGATCCGATTTCTTGAAATTCCACATTTTTGGAGACCAATGGAGAGAATTTTGAATCCACCCCTACAACTTCCGCCCAAATATGAGGAATGATCTAAACATGTTATAAATGTTTATTAAAAACTTAGAGAATTACATGTAGCATGCCGCAAAAAGTTAGTACACAGCCAATAAAAATGTATGTTGTTTACTCAAATATCAGACACGGAAACACAACAAACCAATGTTAGAAACAAGCACCCCTACAATTTGATATAACCGTTTAGCACAATTAAAAGAGCAGAACAAATATTGGCAATCTTTAGCAGCATTCAATAAGAAATAAGGAAATTAGACCCAAGTCAAAATATGTCCTGGTTTTTAATAATGTTTGTACACGTGGCAAGGACCTGATATTAAATTGCTAGAAGATCCTTACTTGAAAGATGGATTAGTTTCCATGCAAATGCGGAAATGCTATCGTTGGTCACTAAATAGTTTATGCTATACACTGAAAAAAGAAAAAAAAAAAAAAAAAAAGTAATATTGAGAGTTTGTGGTTCGTAGGTTGATTTGTAGCCTAAGGGATATAAGACAATTTATCCGTTTTGATAAAAGGAGAAGGTGGAAGATAGGAAAAGTAGCATTTGAATATTCATTTACACGTATATCCTGAATTAAGATTCCTGTTTGATATTCGAGTTTTTTAATGATACTCTACTTTCACATAATCAATGATTAAAAATAACACAAGTTTATCACTGTGAAATCTGGTACATTTATTCGGTCAATTTAGGACATCCTAAAAAAGTACATTGAATTCTTAATTTAGGACGGGTAATCAAGAGTAAATTTATTGTAACTTATTTGACTCACCAATAGAGTATTGAATAAATAGTTCCACTTGAATCACATAGAACAGGAGGATACAATAGCCAATGCCCAAATGCCTCGTTGCAATATATAACTCCTCATAAAAATTTGAGTAAGAGAATAAAAAATGAAGGTAGACCCATTAATATATTTGTGTAAAGAAATGAAATGACTAATAAAATTAGTCAATTTAATTGCCAAGTAATTTAACAAGTACGTACATAGTATTCATCAAAATTTATGAAAAAAAAAAAATTCTATCTGATAATTTTTTTATTTTTTTTTAAAAATTAGTTAATATATATATGCCAAATAACCATCGCCCTAAGTCCCTAACGATCCAATTGGATATGGATTTTTTTTTTGAAATTGTCTATTGACAAAACTTTTGTGCTACATTGCAGTGGCAAAGTAAAAAGTTTCTATAAGTTGGTTCAATTAACTAGTCATCATCTGTTGGTGTATGCTATTTAGCACACTAGTTATTCTTCATCGAATATTGCATGCATACTTAAAATGATTGCACTTCAGTTTTGCTTAAAAATTGACCCCATTTCTTGTTGTTCTCTAAGAATTTTCATGGGATCAGTTATATATTCCACCTCATAAACTTTTTATTTACTATAAATTTTTATTATATATTATGAATTGAGTGGGGTCAAAAAAACCCACGACCCTCCTCTTAAACCTACCCCTGCCATGTAAGAAGCATAGGTGTAGACATGGTTACATTTTTATAGCCAAAGTTAGAAATTGATCAATTCTACAACTGCACTACATTCAAATTATTATAACCCTTTATTCACGAGATTCATCTTAATCGTCAAATGCATTATATAAATGTCTTTAACAACATGCAATGCATTGAATGCTTATATACACTTCTGTTAATTCCTCAATTAGACAAACAATGACTAAAAAGTTGACCATAAAGACCTATATTTTCTTATTTTCCAATTCTTCATTTTTCACAATCCTTCCATTCTGTCAATTCCTCAATTGAGCAAGCAACGACTAAGAAGTTTACCATAAAGACTAATCTCTTCTATTTTCCAAGTCTTCATTTAATTTTGTACAATCATCCACTTCCTTTAACTCCTCAATTGGGCAAATGACTAAGAAGTTGAATACACAGATCCATCTTTTCTTATATTCCAAGTCTTCATTTTGTACAATTCTTTTTTTTTCCACTAGGTGTCCCACACCACATTGGATGTGAGGCTAATACCTCCTCACGTAACTAAACCTGCTACTCGCCTATGGAAATTGCATTTAGGGGGATTCAAACATGGGATATCCCGTTAAACTAATAACAACAAAAAGAAAATGATAGTAAAAAATATTTTATTTTTGTGAGAAGTTATAAAATAAGTCGAAGCATGCATGCGGTGAGATGTCTTCTTACTTTTTGAATTTTTTCATGGAAGAAATTTTTTTGGGAGTTAAGGAAGAAAAAATTTTCACAAAAAAAATAATGAAGGATGTTGAATATCTACTCATAAACATGACCATGAGATGAAGCACCATCTCAGGAAATGCCTCAACTTATTTACTAACATCTCGCACAAATCAAGTGTTTTTCTTCTTTCTTTTTTTTTTTTTATATTGTAATCAAATAGAGCGTAAATCTATTAATGATGTTCAATTATAAGGTTCGTGCTTTATTTAAAAAAATGTTTGATACGATATATATTTGACACAACTAAAAATAAAAACAAAATTATATCTCGATAACTCTGCCCCTGAACATGACATTTACATAAAATAATGTGCCTTTTAACTTTTACTCAAGTATGTGTTCATGTGATTCATCTGAATTACATCCAAATTATTATAACCCTTTATTCACGAGACTCATCTTAATCGTCAAATGCGTTATATAAATGTCTTTAACAACATGCAATGAACTGAATGCCTATATAGACTTTCGTTAATTCCTCAATTGGACAAATAATGACTAAAAAGTTGACCATAAAGACCTATATTTTCTTATTTTCCAATTCTTCATTTTTCACAATCCTTCCCTTCTGTCAATTCCTCAATTGAGCAAGCAACGACTAAGAAGTTTACCATAAAGACTAATCTCTTCTATTTTCCAAGTCTTCATTTAATTTTGTACAATCATCCACTTCCTTTAACTCCTCAATTGGGCAAATGACTAAGAAGTTGACTACAAAGATCCATCTTTTCCTATTTTCCAAGTCTTCATTTTGTACAATCCTTTTTTTTTTCCACTAGGTGTCCCACACCACATTGGATGTGAGGCTAATACCTCCTCACGTAACTAAACATGTTACTCGCCTATGGAAATTGCATTTAGGGGGATTCAAACATGGGATATCCCGTTAAACTAATAACAACAAAAAGAAAATTATAGTAAAAAATATTTTATTTTTGTGAGAAGTTAGAAAATAAGTCGAAGCATGCATGCGGTGAGATGTCTTCTTACTTTTTGAATTTTTTCATGGAAGAAAATTTTTTAGGAGTTGAGGAAGAAAAAAATTTCACAAAAAAAATAATGAAGGATGTTGAATATCTACTCATAAACATGTCCATGAGATGAAGCACCATCTCAGGAAATGCCTCAACTTATTTACTAACATCTCGCACAAATCAAGTGTTTTTCTTCTTTTTTTTTTTTTTTTATATTGTAATCAAATAGAGCGTAAATCTATTAATGATGTTCAATTATAAGGTTTGTGCTTTATTTAAAAAAATGTTTGATACGATATATATTTGACACAACTAAAAATAAAAACAAAATTATATCTCGATAACTCTGCCCCTGAACATGACATTTACATAAAATAATGTGCCTTTTAACTTTTACTCAAGTATGTGTTCATGTGATTCATCTGAATTACATCCAAATTATTATAACCCTTTATTCACGAGACTCATCTTAATCGTCAAATGCGTTATATAAATGTCTTTAACAACATGCAATGAACTGAATGCCTATATAGACTTTCGTTAATTCCTCAATTGGACAAATAATGACTAAAAAGTTGACCATAAAGACCTATATTTTCTTATTTTCCAATTCTTCATTTTTCACAATCCTTCCCTTCTGTCAATTCCTCAATTGAGCAAGCAACGACTAAGAAGTTTACCATAAAGACTAATCTCTTCTATTTTCCAAGTCTTCATTTAATTTTGTACAATCATCCACTTCCTTTAACTCCTCAATTGGGCAAATGACTAAGAAGTTGACTACAAAGATCCATCTTTTCCTATTTTCCAAGTCTTCATTTTGTACAATCCTTTTTTTTTCCACTAGGTGTCCCACACCACATTGGATGTGAGGCTAATACCTCCTCACGTAACTAAACATGTTACTCGCCTATGGAAATTGCATTTAGGGGGATTCAAACATGGGATATCCCGTTAAACTAATAACAACAAAAAGAAAATTATAGTAAAAAATATTTTATTTTTGTGAGAAGTTAGAAAATAAGTCGAAGCATGCATGCGGTGAGATGTCTTCTTACTTTTTGAATTTTTTCATGGAAGAAAATTTTTTAGGAGTTGAGGAAGAAAAAAATTTCACAAAAAAAATAATGAAGGATGTTGAATATCTACTCATAAACATGTCCATGAGATGAAGCACCATCTCAGGAAATGCCTCAACTTATTTACTAACATCTCGCACAAATCAAGTGTTTTTCTTCTTTCTTTTTTTTTTTTTATATTGTAATCAAATAGAGCGTAAATCTATTAATGATGTTCAATTATAAGGTTCGTGCTTTATTTAAAAAAATGTTTGATACGATATATATTTGACACAACTAAAAATAAAAACAAAATTATATCTCGATAACTCTGCCCCTGAACATGACATTTACATAAAATAATGTGCCTTTTAACTTTTACTTAAGTATGTGTTCATGTGATTCATCTGAATTACATCCAAATTATTATAACCCTTTATTCACGAAACTCATCTTAATCGTCAAATGCGTTATATAAATGTCTTTAACAACATGCAACGAACTGAATGCCTATATACACTTTCGTTAATTCCTCAATTGGACAAATAATGACTAAAAAGTTGACCATAAAGACCTATATTTTCTTATTTTCCAATTCTTCATTTTTCACAATCCTTCCCTTCTGTCAATTCCTCAATTGAGCAAGCAACGACTAAGAAGTTTACCATAAAGACTAATCTCTTCTATTTTCCAAGTCTTCATTTAATTTTGTACAATCATCCACTTCCTTTAACTCCTCAATTGGGCAAATGACTAAGAAGTTGACTACAAAGATCCATCTTTTCTTATTTTCCAAGTCTTCATTTTGTACAATCCTTTTTTTTTCCACTAGGTGTCCCACACCACATTGGATGTGAGGCTAATACCTCCTCACGTAACTAAACATGTTACTCGCCTATGGAAATTGCATTTAGGGGGATTCAAACATGGGATATCCCGTTAAACTAATAACAACAAAAAGAAAATTATAGTAAAAAATATTTTATTTTTGTGAGAAGTTAGAAAATAAGTCGAAGCATGCATGCGGTGAGATGTCTTCTTACTTTTTGAATTTTTTCATGGAAGAAAATTTTTTAGGAGTTGAGGAAGAAAAAATTTTCACAAAAAAAATAATGAAGGATGTTGAATATCTACTCATAAACATGTCCATGAGATGAAGCAGGAAATGCCTCAACTTATTTACTAACATCTCGCACAAATCTAGTGTTTTTCTTCTTTTTTTTTTTTTTTTTATATTGTAATCAAATAGAGCGTAAATCTATTAATGATGTTCAATTATAAGGTTCGTGCTTTATTTAAAAAAATGTTTGATACGATATATATTTGACACAACTAAAAATAAAAACAAAATTATATCTCGATAACTCTGCCCCTGAACATGACATTTACATAAAATAATGTGCCTTTTAACTTTTACTTAAGTATGTGTTCATGTGATTCATCTGAATTACATCCAAATTATTATAACCCTTTATTCATGAGACTCATCTTAATCGTCAAATGCGTTATATAAATGTCTTTAACAACATGCAACGAACTGAATGCCTATATACACTTTCGTTAATTCCTCAATTGGACAAATAATGACTAAAAAGTTGACCATAAAGACCTATATTTTCTTATTTTCCAATTCTTCATTTTTCACAATCCTTCCCTTCTGTCAATTCCTCAATTGAGCAAGCAACGACTAAGAAGTTTACCATAAAGACTAATCTCTTCTATTTTCCAAGTCTTCATTTAATTTTGTACAATCATCCACTTCCTTTAACTCCTCAATTGGGCAAATGACTAAGAAGTTGACTACAAAGATCCATCTTTTCTTATTTTCCAAGTCTTCATTTTGTACAATCCTTTTTTTTTTCCACTAGGTGTCCCACACCACATTGGATGTGAGGCTAATACCTCCTCACGTAACTAAACATGTTACTCGCCTATGGAAATTGCATTTAGGGGGATTCAAACATGGGATATCCCGTTAAACTAATAACAACAAAAAGAAAATGATAGTAAAAAATATTTTATTTTTGTGAGAAGTTAGAAAATAAGTCGAAGCATGCATGCGGTGAGATGTCTTCTTACTTTTTGAATTTTTTCATGGAAGAAAATTTTTTAGGAGTTGAGGAAGAAAAAATTTTCACAAAAAAAATAATGAAGGATGTTGAATATCTACTCATAAACATGTCCATGAGATGAAGCACCATCTCAGGAAATGCCTCAACTTATTTACTAACATCTCGCACAAATCAAGTGTTTTTCTTCTTTCTTTTTTTTATATTGTAATCAAATGGAGCGTAAATCTATTAATGATGTTCAATTATAAGGTTCGTGCTTTATTTAAAAAAATGTTTGATACAATATATATTTGACACTACTAAAAATAAAAACAAAATTATATCTCGATAACTCTGCCCCTGGTGTAAACACCCCGATCCGTGACCCCCGCAAGAACCCTAACTACCTACGAAAAGTACTATTTTTGGAGTCCGGAACCCTCCCAAACACCCGAAACTACCCCGAAAGGGTTTATTGGCCAAACAAACCTATTTTTAAGGGGAATTGTCGCACGACAAAAGAATATGTCGCGCGACAATCTCCCTTGTGTCGCGCGACAAACCCTACTGACACCAAACCATCCACTCTCTGACACATCAGTCTGTCAGAAATATCACTTCAGCCGTTTGTCGCGCGACACTTGCCCTTTTTGGGGAAATGTAGCGCGACAATCTTCCCCGAGCAATATAAATAGGCCAACACCCCCAAGGGTTCAAGGAGGAAACTGGGGATTGAAGAATTATTGGATTATATCTGATTTTCTAGTCTTTCGTCAAGTATTCTCGATTATCGTCTTATTTTTAAAGAATTATCGAATCTATTCTCGACACTCGACGTGTCCCGTTTCTGGAATCGAATTCTCGAAAAAATCTGGAGAAGAAAAAGATCATCATTGCCGGAGATCTCTCTGCCGTATTATATTTTCTTTCTTATTATTATTCTCGTCGGGAAGGTAAAGAAAGTCTCTTCTAATATTTGACATTAGATATTTGTGTACTTGTTTTACCTCTATTGTTTTGTCCACGTTTTATTTGAATAAACTTATTGCCAAGTTACAAATAGTCTACCGTTTTCAAAACAAAAGACCCTGATAAAACCATTTGCAAAACCAGAAGAGTAAGTACATTATCATCCGGATAAAATCCTGTTTTCAAAACCCGGACCGGTAAAATTTACTTAGGAATTAAAAACTCGGTATATCATATATGTTTCATAGATTGTGATATGTCTGGTAGAACTCCCCTCAAGAGTTCTAATTCCATATTGAATTAGTTCTGATACAAGATCCAAAACTTTTCTAAAAGAAGTCAAAACCCGAGAAAAATCGTCGTTATCTGAGAAATAACACGATAAAACTCCCTCTAAAGTAAGAACAACTCTTGACACTTGTATTTGCATCTCTCAAAACTAAACATTAGATCTCGGAACACAAAGGTTTTTCGTGCCCTTTTTCGTTTTTCCCAGAAATTAGGGTTTTCACTTAGAAAGTAGTAGACTGTCAGTAAAAGCGTCCAAGTTTTTCAACATAGAATAAACATATAAAAGACCACTAGAGACCGAAAGGGCGAAATGGGTGCTTAACACCTTCCCAAACCGTAATATAGTTCCCGAACCCTATAGAATCCTGGTTTCGTAGACAAACGTCTAAAGAAAGGCTTATCAGTACCCTTTTCTCTTACACAACTATTTTGTCTGTTTTCTCGTAAAACGTACTGGCGACTCTGAACGAACCCTTTTTTGCATCTAGAAATAGAACATAGGGACACCCGATATGAACTATCAACACTTATAGAAGCAAATGGAACAACGGAATCCGTTCCGACGTTTTAGACGCCCAACGACAGGAACGAGACTCGGGGCTCGCATTTGCGGATTCTCACAGTGGCGACTCTGCTGGGGACAATAGAAAACTAAACTCTTATATGTGGACTTTTGTTTATCTGTTGAATACTTGCTTTTACTGCTTTCCCTACTTGTGTTAATTGATTTGGAAGAAACCTTTTTCTAAAAATAGAAGTTTTCAAAAATACGTAATAAAGATAATGATATTTGTAAACCCAACCTTTCAAACTTTGCACGCACTTTCACAAATCATGCATTGGTTCTACGAGTGTGAATTTACCCCAAACACTCGGAAGTATTATAAGTGAGTAGGGAGTTGGCTTGCTTGGGCCAACATAAACCGAAAGCATTTACTTCCACTTTCCTTGGCCAAGTACGCCCCCGAGGTATATCGAGTGACGAGAACACTCACGCACCCGGAAAGTATATCAAAAGACTCTTGCACGTACCTGTAGACACCCCGATCCGTGACCCCCGCAAGAACCCTAACGACCTCCGAGAACTACTATTTTGGGTCCGGGACCCACCCGAGGACCCGGTACTACACTAGGAGGGTTTGTCGCCCGACAAACTTGTTCTTTAGAGAGATTGTCGCACGACATATCACATTGTCGCGCGACAATCCCTGATATGTCGCGCGACAATTCCACTATGTCGCACGACATTCCCCTTCTGCACCAGACCAACCACTTTCTGACACATCAATCTGTCAGAACCATCACTTCAGCCGTTTGTCGCGCGACATTCCCGTATGTCGCGCGACATATCACAATGTCGCGCGACATTCTCCTTTTTTAAGGAAATGTCGCGCGACAATCTCTCCCGAGCAGTATAAATAGGCCAACACCCCCAAGGGTTCAAGGGTGGCAATTAGAATCCGAGAATTTGGTGCTTTAGATCTGATTTTTGTCAAGCATTTTTTTTTACTATTATCTTATTTCTGAAGAATTCTCGAATCTATTTCAACACTCGACGTGTTCCGTTTCTGGAATCGATTTCTCGGAAATATCAGAAGAAAGAGAAGATTACTATCGCCAGAGATCCCTCTGCCGTATTATATTTTCTTTCTTATTATTATTCTCGTCGGGAAGGTAAAGAAAGTCCCTTCTAGTATTTAAGATTAGATATCTGTGTACTTGTTTTACTTCTGTTATTCTGTCCACGTTTTATTTGAATAAACTTATTGTCAAGTTACCAATAGTCTACCGTTTTCAAAACAAAAGACCCTGATAAAACTACTTTAAAAACCAGAAGAGTAAGTACATTATCGTCCGGATAAACCCTGTTTTCAAACCCCGGACCGATAAAGACTTATCTAGGAATTAAAATCCACATATCCTGTCTTTTTCATAGACTGCGACGTGTCTGATAAACTCTCATCAAAGAGTTCAAATTCCATATTGAATTAGTCCCGACATAAAGATCCGAACCTTTTTCAAAATAATCACAACTCGAGAAAACCGTCATTATCTGAGGAAATAATACGGAATACTCTTTCAAAAATAAAAGGTTTTTGTCATTTGTCATTTACATCTTTTAAATATAAAAACATCGGATCTCGGAACACAAAGGTTTTCATCCCTTTCCCCGTTTTCCCAAATTAGGTTTTTTTTTTTATTTAGAAAGTAGTAGACTGTCGGTAAAAGCATCCAAGTTTTTCAACATAGAATAAACATATAAGACCACTAGAGACCGAAAGGGCGGAATGGGTGCTTAACACCTTCCCAAACCGTAATATAGTTTCCGAACCCCTATAAGAATCCCGGTTTCGCAGACAAACGTGTAAAGAAAGGCTTGTCTATAGCCTTTCCTCTTACACGACCTTTTTTGTCCGTTTTCTCGTAAAACGTACTGGCGACTCTGAATGAACCCCCTTGCATCTAGAAATAGAACGTAGGGACACTTGATATGAATCAACGAAAACGCTCCAGCAAATGGAACGACGGAATCAGTTCCGACGTCCCATGACCCCCACCACCAACGGGGACGAGACCCGGGGGGTCGCATTTGCGGATTCTCACAGTGGCGACTCTGCTGGGGAGACCATTAGAAAACTAGACTCTTATATGTGGACCTTTGTTTATCTGTTGAAAACTTGCTTTTACTGCTTTCCCTACTCATGTTAATTGATTGAGAAGAAACCTTTTTCTAAAAAATGGGAGTTTTTCGAAAAGACGTAATAAAGATAATGATATTTGTGAAACCAACCTTTCGAACTTTACACGCACTTTCACAAATCATGCATTGGTTCTACGAGTGTGAATTTACCCCAAACCCTCGGAAGTATTATAAGTGAGTAGGGAGTTGGCTTGCTTGGGCCAACATAAACCGAAAGCATTTACTTCCACTCTCCTTGGCCAAGTACGCCCCCGAGGTATATCGAGTGACGAGAACACTCACGTACCCGGGAAGTATATCAAAAGATTCTTGCACGTACCCGCCCTTGGGGTATATCGCAAGGTCTTGCCAAAAAGGAGGGAGCCTGAAGCCTTAACCGTTCGAACACCTGCGCTGCATCTAAGATTGAGTCAGTTAAAACACTTGTCATACAGCTGTAGGGGATGTACCACCTTACGGCTTACTTTACCACACCTATTTTCCGAGGTTTTCTCTCGACCATTTTTAGTGATTCTTTTGGCAAAAATCGAGTCGCATCATAGTCTCCCTTCATCTTCGCCACGTGGTTTCGTCTACAGCCATAAAGCGACGTCAGTCTGGAAGGTTGGGCCGGTCGAGATCATACCGGAAGACTAGTGAGACCAAGCATACCTGAAATGGCCGATGGACGAGAGAATCAGGAGACAAATCAGAGCCTAGCCGAGGCGTCTGCAGTTCAACCGACTTTAGCCGAGATGCACCGTTTGTTGATGACCGTCAGCATGAATTTGGCAAGCCTCACAAGTGAGCAACAGAACACCCGGATTCGAATGGAAGAGTTGTCAGCCGAACGGACCGCACCACCCGGGTTTGAGCAACTACCACCGAATCGAGATCCGAATCAAGGGCAATCTTCACAAGTACTTCCCCCAATCCAAGGAACCAATCCACCCCAAACGGGCCCCAACATGGCCGGTCCCGTTCAAACCGACCCCAACAATCAGAACCAATGGGCCCCGGATTCAGGCCCCACATACCAACAACAAGAGCCACCCATCGTCTGGCCACAACCTCAGCAAGGCCTCGATCCCCAATATCAACCATGGCCACAAGTCCCCGCAAGACCTATTCCACCAGCCCCAATAGCCCCTCCCAATGAGTACCCAGACATCAACCGACTCCGGGCAGTATACGCAGAATCGATGATAGCCCGGGAACAGCCCGATGAGGTGTCAAGAGAGAGCGAAGAAATGAAAAAATTGAAAGAGCAGATGAAGGTTCTGCAAAGAGGTGTTTCTCTGATGAAAGGGGCAGACGAGATCACAGACATGAACGCCTTTTCCCTCTACCCAGAAGCCAGACTACCTCAAGGATTTAAGCTCCCCTCTATCACCAAATTCACTGGTACTACACCCCCCAAAACCCATCTCCAATCCTACATCAGATCCATGCAAGTGTCCGGCTGTGGAGAGCCGGAGCTGGCTCAGGCTTTTCACATGACTCTCACGGGGGCAGCCCTGAGATGGTTCTTCGACCTAGAGAAACACCACACGAAAACTTGGGGGGATATCGTCAAAGAATTCATGACCAAGTACGGGTCCAACGAGAATTTGGAAATTACCCGTAAACACCTGGAAATGGCCAAGCAAGGCGAGAAAGAAAGCTTCAGCGACTTTGTCACCCGCTGGAGGGAAATGGCATCCCAAATGTCCAAACGGCCCGACGAAGAAGAGCAGTTAGAAATCATACAGAAGAATTTTACTCCAGCTGTATTGAACTGTATGGGAAAGCATGTATTCCCACACTTCAGAGCCCTGTTGAGTATGGGGTCACAGGTAGAGGAAGAATTGGCCAGAAAGGCGGACACGGATACCAAGAAGGCCTCTTACACTGGAAGAAAGACGGCCACTCCAGCCGTAAACCAACTAAGCTCGTACCCATATCAACAAAACCCATTTCAGCAGTCACCGCAAGTCCCCCCAATGAGTTGGCCTACGCAGGGAGACTCTTCAAACACCGAGGTCAAGAAAAGGAGAAATTTCTGCACCCTCCCCACTACTCTGGTCAAAAGCCTGGAACTACTCCAAAAGGCCGGACTAGTCACCCCACTCAACCCACGCCCTCCACCAAATCCTATTCCCAACACTTGGAGAATGAATGAGAACTGTGCGTACCATCAGGCGGCAGGCCATGACACGGAACGTTGTTTAGCTCTCCGCCATCGTATCCAGGACCTCATTGAAGCCGGAACCATCCCCGCACCCGGCGGGCCCAATGTTACCAACAACCCCCTCCCCAATCATGCTCCACCCGCAGGAATTAACGCCTTAACCACTGATGAAGGCTTTGATCCCGTAGGACTCATTCGGGACGATTCAGCCTATAAGGCACCCGTTATGCTATCGGCAAAAGCACAAGTTGCCCCAGGCCTCAACCCAATAATTGACCAATGGATGGCCAAGATGAACTTCCTACCTGGGCAGGGCTTAGGAAAGACAAATCAGGGGATCTCGCAACCACTCACCATCAAAACCAATCCTGGGAAAGCTGGGATAGGATGGACCCAGGACAAGAAAAAACAACCATGGAAACCCCGCCCCCCTCATAAGGAGACAATCTGTATGACAGAAACCTCCCCCGGGACTTTTAGTTGGTCGGCAGAGCCAGAGTCGTCAGAAACTTCAGAGGGATCAGACCCAACATCCCTTTGGATACAACAGATTACCCGCTCAGGAAAGGTATACCAGCCACCACCGATGGATGCCGAAAAATCACCGCCTCCAAAAGAAGTAGGAGAAGACCGAGTACTGGAACAGTTGAAGAAAACCCAGGCACACATCACCATTTGGGGCCTCTTGGTTGCCTCCAAACCTCACAGGACCGCTTTCATTAAACTCCTGGATGAGGCTGTCATATCGCCGGACTCCACGCCCGAACAACTGCCAAACATGATCGGGTCACTCACAGTCCAAAGAAGTCTGTCATTTTCAGATGAAGACTTGTCTCCGTTGGGGAGAAAACACAGCCTGGCTCTCCATATCACCGTCCGAACCCGAGGGAAGATCTTGCCACAAGTTCTCATCGACAATGGGTCGACCATAAATGTCTGCCCCCTAAAGACTGCCAGATGCTTGGGTATCTCAGATTCAGAGCTCTCACCATCCGCTGTAACCGTCAGGGCCTATGATAATACCAGGAGGGCCGTTCTGGGGTCTCTGAAACTTGATCTCATGGTTGGTCCCGGAAGCTTCCCGGCCGACTTTCAAATCATAGACATTCCTTCCAGTTTTAACCTACTGTTGGGAAGAGCATGGCTACACGACATAGGAGCACTCCCCTCCTCCTTGCACCAAAAGATCAAGATACCGTTTGAAGGGAACATAATTACCATCCAAGGAGATCCTGAAAGGACCTTGGCGGATATGGAGTTACCAGTTTTGGGAATCAGGAGCCAGAGCATACAGTTAGGAGGCTTTTCTTACGAGCCTCAAGTGCAAACTCTTAGCACCCAGACAATCAGGTATCTTCCCCCTGACAATATCCCCGGTCTCAGCACCAAGATTACAAATATGTTGAGAATGATGAAATACTTGCCTGGAGCCGGTCTGGGAATGGGACAACCAGGACTACTTCAAGCATTGGAACCAGTAGCAAG
Organism: Lonicera japonica; assembly: GCA_021464415.1. Lineage (NCBI taxonomy): Eukaryota > Viridiplantae > Streptophyta > Magnoliopsida > Dipsacales > Caprifoliaceae > Lonicera > Lonicera japonica. The sequence goes on from JAKCWG010000409.1 coordinate 38,082, forward strand.
GTACGAGAGGGAAGGTTTGGGGTACCAACACACTGAAGAGGACGATCAACAAAAAAGGGGTCGAGGGCATCAGTATCCGAGTTTCAGCTCTCTGAACGGGTTCTTTGTCAAAGAAGGAGAGGACTTCCCCTTTTGCGGCTTCCAGGAGCCTTGGAGAAACAGCGACGGAGAGAACCTTCCTGGGTGGGAAATCTTCTATGAAGAGGACCTATATATCAAAGAAAACACCGTACACAGCTTCGCTACCAAGTTGACAATCGGGCCGAAGGAAGAAAGTGAAGACATGAAAGGCGAAGAGGAAGAAATGATCGGAGATCTCTTCGACATCATGGCTCTGGGAGATGATGAGCCAGGAGACGACCCTGTACACTTGATATACGCTGATCCAGACTACCAAGGGGAAAGGGAAAAGAGCGAAATTGTAAGGGTGAGAGATAAGAGTGAGGGTAAGGATAGGAAGGAGTCACTCCTAAATGAACTTTTTAAACTTGTACCTGTAAATACTAGTATCAATAAAGAAGAGTCTATTTTGCGTTATCCTGTTATTTTTAATTCTGTAATTGCTTATATGGAATTGGAAAGAATGAACGAACACCCTGAACGGGAGGAGCAACGTATACAAAGCGAGGAAGGAGACACTCTTGTGATTAACCTCGGAACAGAGGAGGAAAGAAAAGAGGTCCGCATTGGGGCAAGCCTAAGTGGGACAGAGAGAGAAGAATTCACACAAACTCTGAAAGAGTATGTGGATGTCTTCGCCTGGTCTTATGCAGATATGCCGGGTTTGAACAGTCAGATAGTCATGCACGAAATACACACCAATCCAGAACTTAGGCCCGTTAAACAGAAGCTGAGGAAACTTACGCCAGAATGGTCCTTGAAAGTGAAAGAAGAAGTAATGAAACAACTGAGTGTGGGATTCTTACGGGTGATCGAGTACCCCTCGTGGTTAGCCAACATCGTGCCTGTTCCAAAAGCTAATGGGAAAGTCCGCATGTGTGTGGATTACCGGGATCTCAATAAAGCTTGTCCAAAGGACGATTTTCCATTGCCCAACATCGATTTGATAGTAGATAATACTGCCAACCACGCCCTGAAGTCATTTGTGGATGGTTTTGCCGGATATAACCAGATCAAGATGCACCCGGATCACCAGGAGAAAATAGCATTTATCACACCGTGGGGAACATACTGCTACACCGTTATGCCGTTTGGGCTGAAGAACGCCGGGGCAACATATCAGAGGGCAGCTACGGCTATCTTTCACGACATGATTCACAAAGAAGTAGAGGTGTATGTAGACGACATGATAATCAAGTCAAAAGAGAGGGAAGGCCACGTACCAGCCTTGCGAGCCTTCTTTGATCGGCTCCGCCAGTATCAGATGAGACTCAATCCGCAGAAATGTGTGTTCGGGGTAACCAAAGGAAAACTCCTGGGATATGTCGTCAGTAAGAAAGGAATCGAGGTGGACCCCGCTAAAGTTCAAGCTATCCAAGACATGCCCGAGCCTCGTACCGAGAGAGAAATCCGGGGTTTTTTGGGTAATCTGCAGTACATCAGTAGGTTTATCTCTCAGCTCACTCAAAAGTGCGAACCCATCTTCAAACTCCTGAGGAAGTCTTCAACAGGAGAATGGAACGATCAATGCCAGGAGGCTTTTGACAAAATCAAAGATTACCTCTCCAAGCCCCCAGTGTTAGCCCCGCCTCAGACCGGACTACCACTAATTCTGTACCTAACCGTCACTGATTCAGCCGCGGGAGCAATGCTAGCCCAACACCTCACCGATACCCGGAAGGAGCAGGCCATCTATTTCCTCAGCAAAAAGCTATCCCCATTTGAGATAAACTACACACCATTGGAAAAATCGTGTACCGCTCTCGTCTGGGTAACACAAAAACTACGGCACTACATGCTAGTTTTTCCAGTCATCCTGGCATCACGGATTGATCCGTTGAAATACCTCTTCGAGAAACCAGCTCTCTCGAATCGAATGGCAAAATGGTTATTTCTACTCTCCGAATTCGACATCACCTACATGACCCAGAAGGCAGTCAAAGGCAAGATCATAGCTGATTACCTGGCCCACAATCCGATATTGGGAGACATGATAGAAGAAGCCGAGTTCCCGGACGAAACCATCATGAACGTCGAGATCAATGAAGACTGGAGGTTGTACTTTGACGGGGCCGCCAATCGAAACGGAAACGGGATAGGTATCCTGTTAGTCGCTCCAGACCAAACTCACTCTCCGGTATCATATCGTCTGGACTTTTTCTGCACCAACAACATGGCCGAATATGAAGCCTGCATACTCGGGTTAGAAATCGCTCTTCAAAGGGGTATAAAGAGAATACAGGTGTACGGAGATTCAGCATTAGTGGTCCACCAAGTTCTGAAGGAATGGAAGATCAAGGATGAGAAATTAGTCCCTTACCTCGCCCGATTAGAGGAAGTCGCGGGAAAGTTCGAGCGTGTGGAGTTTTACTATATCCCCAGGTCCCAGAACAGTTTTGCTGACGCATTGGCAACCCTGGCATCTATGATCGATATTCCGGAGGGGATGGAAGAAATAACCCCCACGGTACAAAAGAAATCAGGACCCGCGCACTGCATGACCCTTGAGGTGGAAATTGAAAAAGACGGTGACTCAACCGTTTGGTTTTATGATATCTGGAACCTGCTGAAGAACCATCAGTATCCCGAGAAAGCAGACAAGAGAACGCGGGTCACACTCAGGAGACTAGCATCAGGATTCATACTCTGTGCCGGAAGATTGTATAAGAGGAACTACGACGGGACTCATCTTCAATGTCTCACCGAAGAAGAATCGGTTAGAATGATGGATCAGATACATGGGGGCGATTGCGGACCTCATATGAGCGGGCATACGCTTGCCCGCAAGATCATCAGGCAAGGGTATTTCTGGTCTACCCTACAAACTGACTGCGCTGATCATGTACGCCGTTGTCACAAATGCCAAATTTATGCTAAGTCCCAGAAGCTTCCTCCAAAAGAGTTGTACAACATGACTGCTCCCTGGCCTTTTTCAGCTTGGGGAATTGACGTCATTGGGAAAGTCTCACCCAAAGCCAGCAACGGCCATGAATTCATACTAGTAGCCATCGACTACTTCACCAAGTGGGTGGAAGCCGAATCTTACCAAACCCTGGATGCCAGGAAAGTTGCCCGATTCATCAAAAGGAATATTGTCTGCCGATATGGGGTCCCACACGAGATCATCTCAGATAACGGCACCCACTTCGAAGGAGAAGCTAATACAGTCATGGAGGAATACGGTATCACCCGACACAAATCTTCGCCATATAGACCACAAACCAATGGGGCAGTTGAAGCCGCCAACAAGAATTTGAAGAATATCCTAAGCAAGATGACCGACACCTGCCGGGACTGGCCGGAGAAATTACCATATGCATTGTGGGGATACCGCACCACCGAAAGGGTCTCTACCGGGGCAACCCCGTTCTCGCTTACATACGGGATGGAAGCAGTCCTCCCTGTCGAGTTAGAGGTCCCTTCCCTCAGAGTAATGCTAGAGAATCAGGTCAATGAACTGGAGTGGGTCCAGGCACGTTATAACGAGCTAGCCTTACTAGATGAGAAAAGATTGAAAGCCGCATACCACCATCAAGGGTATCAGAAGAGAATCGCTCGAGCATTTAACCAGAGAGTGAGGACTCGGGGTATCAATGAAAATGACATCGTGTTGAAAGAAATTCGAGAGCCAGCCAGAGATCCAAGGGGAAAGTTCGGGCAGAAGTGGACAGGGCCGTATATCGTCAAAGAAATCAATACAGGGGGCGCCGCTATACTCACTGACCTAGACGGGCAGTTACTACATTCACCAGTCAACATGGACCGACTGAAGAAGTATTATCAATAAGCACGACATGTATAAGAACTACGTAAACCTGAGCCCCAACTCGAATATTGTATTTTTTGGAAAAATCAAAAAGGGGGGAACGTAGGCAACCTGAGAAGTGACTTCAGGCCCGGTTTAAAGCTTTGTAAAGAAATTTATTTCTCATAAAAAGTCCCTTCATATATTATTAAAGAGGTGGTTCAGAACACCGAGAGTTACAAAGGAAGTAGTACAGCATATAAAAAAGAAACTAATCCCTAGGGGTTGGCCACACTGGGTCCTCAGCGGCCAAATCAATTCGAGCCTCATCTGGTACGCAAAGACAATGCCATCCTCTGTAGGCTCAGAATCCATGAATCGGAACCACTCCATTTGAAAGGGGTCATCAATCAGCTCTCCTTCTAGAGATTGCCAGCAAGAGCGGATAATGTCAGCCCGGAGGGGCCTGGAAATACCGAAACGAGCATAGTTAAACCGCCGAGTCAATCGAGCACGCCACATCCTCTCTACTGATAGGGAGACATGCTGGGTCACAAATTTGGACTCAGAGGAGAAGTTGTTCAGGCCGAGAGGAATATCCTGAGGAACGTTGAACTGCCGAAGAAGACGACCTGGGAGATAAAAGGAGGTAAACCAGAGCCCACAGAGCCGAACATAATTCTGTCCCCCGGTACTAAGCACCATCGCCCTCAACTTCCACCAAGGAATGTTCCATCGTATGGCACGAAAGTTCTCCGAAAACCACACCGTCCAATCAGAGGAAGACATGGTCAAAGCACCAAAGAGAGGACGATGGAAGAAATGAGTCGGATTGTCGAGCCGAACCCCGTTGAAGCCCACCGATCGGAAACGCTCCAAGAGCCACATGTATAGCAAACGCGGACTTCCCCTGAAGAAAGGCGAAGCCCCCCTTTGAATATCATCCAGGCCATTTAAAGTCTCTGCAAGAACAATGGGCACTATGGACTCTCCATTTCTAGCATGATAGATCAAACTCAGTATAGTCGGATCCACACGGGAAGAACCCGTCACCAGCAGCATATCAGAGACAAGGCAGATCAATGCCGCCGCAGTACGCCCCACGCCGTAAGAGTCTCTATCTTCATAACGATGAAAAAACCTCACCATTTTGTGGAGGTCAAGGAGCCCGTCGACAATGAAACCATCGCAGGCCGCTTGGGGAATGGCTAACAGAGCAATTAGCATGTCGCGGGGACCGATTCCTTCTATAGGAACTGCCATCGGGAGACGAACGTCAGAACGTAACAGCCAGGAGAACTCCTCATAGGTTGGGCAGAGCTCATCTAGTCCAAAACGGAAGAGATGGTCCGCAGGACTCCAGAAATACAAGGCACCTAACAGAAAGGAGAAATCTACAGGACGATGGCACCAGCCCGCCAAAGGACTAAATGCTCCAAAGTTCAAACCATTTTCAGAAGATATCAGAGCATCTCGAGCTTTAACATAAGAAAAATCAGAGTTGGTACGGTAGGAAGACATTTTGGAGAGGTGTGGGGATGAAGGAAGGAAGATGGGTGTATTTATAGCAAAAAAGAGGGTCATGTACCTGTTTGTCGCGCGACAAACCCATTTTCAGGGGGAAGTGTCGCGCGACAAACCCATGACCAGGAGGGATTGTCGCGCGACAAACCCATCTGGGGGGCACCCTACTTTTTTCCTTATACATAATGGTCATCTTTGCCAAAAGAATCACTTCTGGATGCTTTTCTGTTCTCACTTTGTTCTTTTTTGCAGGAAACATAAGTATCACTACACTACAAGGTATGACTTTTAAATTACCAACTCTTATATATATATGTATATATCTTGCACAGACAGAGAATAAAAGTATAATCAAACACAGATAAAGATATTTTATAAAACCAATAAAAGAACAGTTTTTAAATATCCGTCTAAAATAAATACATATCTGTCCAACTAACACTAAATGCAGAAAAAGAAAACTAATCTACTCGGGCGCGTTTTGACACGCTCCCGCTATCACCCGAGCCCTCATCGGGAGTAAGATCAACAACTGGGACGCTGGGAGCAAGAGGAGCTGCCGCCTGGGAAAGACCCGTAGACTGAACCGGCGCCGTCGGACGGATCACCGAAGATCGGGATCGCCTAGAAGTCCGACTACTACTCCGCCTAGACTCCGACCGAGCATGGGAAGAGGTCAGGGGGTCGTCCGGCCGTAAGGAGACGTCGATAGCCCTCTGATAGTCGCGTATGTAGGCTGGAGGGTCTCGACCGACGTACTGGAGCAGGTTCCAGCTGTAGAAATACTGGGCATACCAGGCCCGTAGATCCGCCACCCGTACACCCACTCTCTGTAAAAAAGACATACAATAAGAGGAGAATCAGCACAGTCAAAATAAATAGATATAAACATGAAAGTATCAGGAGAAGTTGAAGAAGATACCTCATCATCAGAGCGACCACCCAAGAAATCAAAAGTATCCTCGGGAAGGGGATACTCCGGGACAGAATATCGACATAGGCCCGCGCCGACATAAGAAATATCTCTGGGGAGTGGAGGTAGATCTACCCACGAAATAGATGACCCCGCAGGAGCAGCTGCAGAAGAAGACCCTCCCTCCTCACGAATGGGGAACAAGGGTGGACGAGAGGATGAGCCGCCAAAGCCCGGAGATCGGGCGGGAGGCCCCATGACAGTCGTCGGTAGAGGGGTCAACGTAGCATATGTTCGGACCCCCGGAGGATCCACCATGGCCGTCGCCCCCAAAGGAGGTACCCCACTAGAAGGAGTAGTCGCCGCCGCGGGAGGAGTCCGCCCAAACTGATCAAAATCTGCCCCAAGGTCCGCGGGCTCCCAGGACCTCTCAGAAAATCCCGCTCTCCCCTCAGCAGCCTCAGCAGCAGCAAAAAGGCCCCCCGGAGACACGGAAGGGCCGGTGGGAAACTCGAAGCCCTCAGCGCGCTGCTCCCCCGCAGGTGTCGCCTGAGGTGGCGGCTCCGGAACCGCTGTCGCATCGCCTCCCTCGCCCTCTGGCCGATCACCGCCCTCAGCCGCAGCAGGAACATCCCTCTCTCCCTCAGGATCCTCCCTCTCTCCCTCAGGATCCTCATCCTCAGAATCCGGAATGTTGTCCCTCTGATCAGGGACAGGTGGCAAATGACCCGGGACCGCCCTAGCTAAATGAGTCTGTCCCCGTATGTAATGGGGATCACCTCCCAAAGTCTGGTATCTCTCGTAGAAGACCCGTCCTCCAGTCCCCTTCGGCTCCCTCATCAGGTAACGGGCAACAAAAACAGCGTAGTCTCCCTCCTCGACGAACGTCTGGAAACCGAGTCCGTCGACTAAAGCCTGCACCATCACCTGATCAATCTCACCCGTCCGCCTCATCAGAACAGGAGGGAACAAAGGGACACGAGGCCACTGGGACGGCGTATGCTGACGGATGACCCTCTCGCCCAAGTAGAAGAGAAGGCCGTACTCATCCCGGATAAGCCGCCTGGTCCTCGAGGCGGTCAGAGCACGGCCATACCCATAATAATGACCCAGATCACCCCAAGGGGCCCACTCAATCTGAAAAGAGAATAAGATTTTATTTCAGTAAATTATATATTCTATTCTATCTGACTATTGAAAAGCAAGAAAACTAAAAATATTTTTACCTGCTCCTCCCGCAGGTCATGAACGGCAGCAGCTCCAGTCTCCCTAGTCCAGTATACATAAGGAGCCCTGTAGTTTCCCGCGATGAATCGGCGGAGAAAAGGGAACTGGTCCTCGTTCTCAACGAGGAGATCCACCTGGGCGCGACCCAGACGGGTATAAGCTACAAACCAGCTCTGAAAAGGAAAGATAAAAGAAATCATCAATGATCAACAGGTAAAATGTAAAGAACCGAAGCAAAGACAGAAAGACTAAAAAATGTACCTCCCACAGCAGAGAAAAGCCCTTGAGGTTCAGGGCTAAATGGCGAGAGACCTGGTCCATGGCATCATAAAGGACTGCAAGAATGAAGCCTCCCCAGTCATAGTCAAACATGAGGCTGAAGTCCCGAAGATAGGGCAACCACCAAAGATGAGCCGTGTCCCCACCACGAGCCTCGAATAAATCATGGAGTGTCAGTAGAAGAAGGACGCGGGCATACTGACGCGCCTCCTGACGGGTCATAGGAACCCCTGAAGCGACTAGCCGAGCCCTCTCTGTGGCTAAACGCGTAACCAAGACGCCCCGAGGAATCGTGTCACCGGAACTCCGCCGCTCCGGGAACCATCCTAATGAACTAACAATGCCCTCGGCTGTCAGACGCAGGGGAACGTCGATCTGAATAGGGACCCCCCCTGAAGGAATCCCGGTCAGAGCAAAAAGATCAAGGGGTGTCATCGTCATCTCACCCCAGCTCCAGTGAAAAGTATGAGTAGTATCCCACCAGTGGCAAGCCAATGCCGACACCAAAACTGTCGCCCTAGAAACCCGCTCCGGGAGGGCGTCGAAGAGGGAGCCAAAAGGAGTCGCGAGAATCAACTCCTGGACAGGGGCCGGTGCCCGTCGCCACTCCGAAGATATAGTGTTGGGGGAACCCCAACCGCGGCCAACCCACTGCAGACAAAGGAACGAGTATGGGGTTATGAGGGTACTTTGGTGTAATTATGAGAGTTATAGGGCTATAGGGGTAAATTATGTAATTTTCTAAAACCTGAGGGTACTTTGGTGTAATTATGAGAGTTATAGGGCTATAGGTGTAAATTATGTAATTTTCTAAAACCTGAGGGTACTTCGGTGTAATTATGAGAGTTATAGGGCTATAGGGGTAAATTATGTAATTTTCTAAAAACCTGAGGGTACTTTGGTGTAATTATGAGAGTTATAGGGCTATAGGGGTAAATTATGTAATTTTCCAAAACCTGAGGGTACCTTGGTGTAATTATGAGAGTTATAAGGCTATAAGGGTAAATTATATAATTTTCCAAACCTGAGGGTACTTTGGGGTAATTATGAGCGTTATAGGACTATAAGGGTACATTTTATAATTTTCTAAAGGGTATCACAGGTAAAAAGTACGAGTTTCACTAAATCGGACATCATTTCTGGGCAGGCATGCATACTAACATTGTTTAAAAATACATGCAGGAAACAACAGAAATAATGGAACAGATAAATACACAAAAGGAAGACATACCAGAGATCGACGGCGAATCTCGTGAGAGACAGGCTCCATCAAGAGCCATGGGACATCCGGGACCGGAGCAACCCGGGTAATGTCTCTATAGACCACCGCCCGACCGCGGTTGATCCCATCCTCATCATACCAATCCAAGTCCGCCCAGTCGTCATGATGAGGGCTGCAGCGGAGAACGCCCTGAGCATCTGTAAAAGTGACCTCCTCCTGGTCACCCTCCAATCTATCAGGATGTGCGGGGTCCATCAGGTATAGGTAGAATATGTGAAAAGGTCGGAAAAATCGGAAAAGCGGCAGGGCTTCCGCGCTCGGAAGAAGAGAAAAAGAGAGAGAAAGAGAGCTAGAGAGAGAAGGAGAGAGGAGAGAATGAGGTGGAATGAGCTCAGCAAGGGATTATATAGTGAAGAGGATTGTCGCGCGACAAATGGCCACATTGTCGCGCGACAAAGACCCCTGTACCGAAGTGTCGCGCGACAATCCCCCCATCCCCTGAATTTTTGACCTTTTTTTCTCATTTTTTATCTCCTGCAGGGGTACTTCAGAGAAGCAGTTTTCAAAAATTGCTAAAAACCGCACACTCAGGATGAAATTTAAAGAATAAAACTTCCAAATCATCTCTCCGGAAAACGCGAGAACGGAATGCCATGATTAAAGTAGTCTCTGATCTCACAGAAAGGACCGAGACCAGCAATGAGAAAAGGCAGAATGCCACGATAAAACGGGAATAGAAAAAAATTGAAAAAGTAGAAAAGAGAAAGAACCCGTATGAGCGCCCAGAGCGAGCGAGAGAAACAGAAATGCAGAGTGACAGGGAGAGCCACACCAAAAGTGACAGCTAGGCCAAAACCGGCTCAGGGCTTCGTTTTGGGTGAGTAAGGCTCCTGATCACGACAAAGGGACAAAAGGACTCCTGGTCAAAAACAGAGAAGGCCAGGAAAAGTCTTTCCCAAAAGAGGAAGAAATAAGGGCATCGAAAAAACAGAATACGATGTGGGCCCCCCCAAAAAAAGAAAACTAAGAAAAGAACAGAGATCAGAGGTTGAACTTTCAAACAAATTTTCTTTTCAGCATGATAAAGGAGAGATGGTTTGGAAAAAATCTCGAATCATCGCACTGCGAGAAACAAGAGAAAATCGAAAACTGCCTTCCAAGAGAGGTATCCTCGCTCGAGGAAAACATGAGAGTAAAGTTCGAGAAAGGCGCAAGAAAACGGATATCCGGATAAGATTAGACCTTGAGGAGCTCTTACCACCCTCACGAGGATTTCTCTCTCACTCTAGCGGTCTAAGAGAGACAATAAGTATGTTTTATCACAACACAAGCCCTCTTCGGAGGCAAAACACAAACACAAGCCCTCGCCAGAGGCAAAAAGTACTCACAAGAAGCCCTCCCAGAGGCAATTTTCTTTCTTCTTACAGATTAAAAGCCCTCCCAGAGAGGCACGGTGTAGCAATGGTAGTCCTCCCACCTGAAGGCGAAGCCCTCCCAGAGAGGCACGAACGGTAGTCCTCCCACCTGAGGCGAAGCCCTCCCAGAGAGGCACGAACGGTAGTCCTCCCACCTGAGGCGAAGCCCTCCCAGAGAGGCACAATGGTAGTCCTCCCACATGAGGCGAGAAGATCTAAAAAGCCCTCCCAGAGAGGCACGGTGTAGCAACGGTAGTCCTCCCACCTGAGGCGAAGCCCTCCCAGAGAGGCACGAACGGTAGTCCTCCCACCTGAGGCGAAGCCCTCCCAGAGAGGCACGAACGGTAGTCCTCCCACCTGAGGCGAAGCCCTCCCAGAGAGGCACGAACGGTAGTCCTCCCACCTGAGGCAAAGCCCTCCCAGAGAGGCATACAGTAGTCCTCCCATCTGAGGCGCAAAGTGGAACAAATGAAAGTCCTCGAAAGAAGCAATGAGGTAACACAAGCCCTCTGCGGAGGCAAACCAATCGCCAAGCCCTCTCCGGAGGCACTCACAAGTACTTCTATACGCATACACTTTCTTAGAGTTCCTGCGGGAGCCATGGATCAAGGTCTCTTCCAGTCGCCTCAATTCCTTGCAAGCAAGGAGCTTGAGTCGAGAGGGTCTGTAGACACCCCGATCCGTGACCCCCGCAAGAACCCTAACGACCTCCGAGAACTACTATTTTGGGTCCGGGACCCACCCGAGGACCCGGTACTACACTAGGAGGGTTTGTCGCCCGACAAACTTGTTCTTTAGAGAGATTGTCGCACGACATATCACATTGTCGCGCGACAATCCCTGATATGTCGCGCGACAATTCCACTATGTCGCACGACATTCCCCCTCTGCACCAGACCAACCACTTTCTGACACATCAATCTGTCAGAACCATCACTTCAGCCGTTTGTCGCGCGACATTCCCGTATGTCGCGCGACATATCACAATGTCGCGCGACATTCTCCTTTTTTAAGGAAATGTCGCGCGACAATCTCTCCCGAGCAGTATAAATAGGCCAACACCCCCAAGGGTTCAAGGGTAGCAATTAGAATCCGAGAATTTGGTGCTTTAGATCTGATTTTTGTCAAGCATTTTTTTTACTATTATCTTATTTCTGAAGAATTCTCGAATCTATTTCAACACTCGACGTGTTCCGTTTCTGGAATCGATTTCTCGGAAATATCAGAAGAAAGAGAAGATTACTATCGCCAGAGATCCCTCTGCCGTATTATATTTTCTTTCTTATTATTATTCTCGTCGGGAAGGTAAAGAAAGTCCCTTCTAGTATTTAAGATTAGATATCTGTGTACTTGTTTTACTTCTGTTATTCTGTCCACGTTTTATTTGAATAAACTTATTGTCAAGTTACCAATAGTCTACCGTTTTCAAAACAAAAGACCCTGATAAAACTACTTTCAAAACCAGAAGAGTAAGTACATTATCGTCCGGATAAACCCTGTTTTCAAACCCCGGACCGATAAAGACTTATCTAGGAATTAAAATCCACATATCCTGTCTTTTTCATAGACTGCGACGTGTCTGATAAACTCTCATCAAAGAGTTCAAATTCCATATTGAATTAGTCCCGACATAAAGATCCGAACCTTTTTCAAAATAATCACAACTCGAGAAAACCGTCATTATCTGAGGAAATAATACGGAATACTCTTTCAAAAATAAAAGGTTTTTGTCATTTGTCATTTACATCTTTTAAATATAAAAACATCGGATCTCGGAACACAAAGGTTTTCATCCCTTTCCCCGTTTTCCCAAATTAGGTTTTTTTTTTTATTTAGAAAGTAGTAGACTGTCGGTAAAAGCATCCAAGTTTTTCAACATAGAATAAACATATAAGACCACTAGAGACCGAAAGGGCGGAATAGGTGCTTAACACCTTCCCAAACCGTAATATAGTTTCCGAACCCCTATAAGAATCCCGGTTTCGCAGACAAACGTGTAAAGAAAGGCTTGTCTATAGCCTTTCCTCTTACACGACCTTTTTTGTCCGTTTTCTCGTAAAACGTACTGGCGACTCTGAATGAACCCCCTTGCATCTAGAAATAGAACGTAGGGACACTTGATATGAATCAACGAAAACGCTCCAGCAAATGGAACGACGGAATCAGTTCCGACGTCCCATGACCCCCACCACCAACGGGGACGAGACCCGGGGGGTCGCATTTGCGGATTCTCACAGTACCCGCCCTTAGGGTATATTGCAAGGTCTTGCCAAATAGGAGGGAGCCTGAAGCTTTAATCGTTCGTACACCTGCACTGCATATAAGATCGAGTCAGTTAAAACACTTGTTAAAATAGCCGTAGGGGATGTACCACCCTACAGCTTACTTTACAACATCATTTTAAAATCCGAGTCTTTTCTCGACAATTTTTAGTGGTTCTTTTGGCAAAAAATTGAGTCACATTAGAGTCTTCCTTCATCTTCGCCACGTGGTTTCGTCTACAGCCGTAAAAACACCGACAGTCTGGAAGGTTGGGCCGGTCGAGATCATACCGAAAAACTAGTAAGACCAAGCACACCCGCAATGGCCAATGGACAAGAGAATCAAGAGACAGATCAGAGCCTAGCCGAGGCGTCTGCAGCTCAGCCAACTTTAGCTAAGATGCATTGTTTGCTAATGACCGTCAGCATGAATCTAGCAAATCTCACGAACGAGCAACAGAGTACCCGAGTCCGAGTAGAAGAGTTGTCAGCCGAACAAACTGCACCACCAGGGTTTAAACGGCTACCACTGAATCGAGAACAGAATCAAGGGCAGTCATCACAAGTACTTCCCCCAGTCCAAGGAACCAATCTGCCCCAAACGGGCCCCATCATAGCCGGTCCCGTTCAGACCAATCCCAACAATCAGAATCAATGGGCCCTGGATTCAGGCCCCACTTATCAACAACAAGAGCCATCTATCGTCTGGCCCCAACCCCAACAAGGCCTTGATCCCCAATACCAACCATGACCACAAGTCCCCGCAAGACCTATTCCACCACCGGCCCCAGTAGCCCCTCCTGATGAGTACCCAAACATCAATCAACTTCGGGCGGTGTATGCAGAATCGGTTATAGCTCAGGAACAGCCCGACGAGGTGTCAAGAGAGAGTGAAGAAATCAAAAAGCTGAAGGAGCAGATGAGGGTCCTGCAGAAGGGAGTATCCCTAATAAAAGGGGCAGACGAGATCACAGATATGAATGCCTTCTCCCTCTACCCAGAAGCAAGACTACCCCAGGGATTCAAGCTCCCTTCCATCACCAAATTCACAGGAACCACGCCCCCTAAAACCCATCTTCAATCCTACATCAGATCCATGCAAGTGTCCGGTTGTGGAGAGCCGGAGTTGGCTCAAGCCTTTCACATGACTCTCACGGGGGCCGTCCTGAGATGATTTTTTGATTTGGAGAGACGCCATACAAAGACTTGGGGAGATATCGTCAAGGAGTTCATGAATAAGTACGGGTCCAACGAAGATTTGGAAATTACCCGTAAACACCTAAAAATGGCTAAGCAAGGCGAGAAGGAAAGCTTCAGTGATTTCGTCACACGCTGGAGAGAAATGGCCTCCCAAATGTCCAAACGGCCCGATGAAAAAGCGCAGTTAGAGATCATACAGAAGAATTTCACTCCAGCTGTATTGAGTTGTAAGGGAAAGCATGTGTTCCCACACTTCAGAGCCCTGTTGAGCATGGGGTCACAAGTAGAAAAAGAACTGGCCAAGAAGGCAGAGACCGATACCAAGAAAGCCTCATACACAGGGAGAAAGACGGCCACCTCAGCCGTAAACCAACTAAGCTCATACCCCTACCAACAAACCCCATTTCAGCAGCTACAACAAACACCTCCGATGAGTTGGCCCGCACAAGGAGACTCTTCGAACACCGAAGTCAAGAAAATAAGGAACTTCTGCACCCTTCCCACTACCCTGGTCAAAAGCCTAGAGCTACTCCAAAAGGCCGGGCTGATCACTCCACTCAACCCACGCCCCCCACCAAACCCTATTCCCAGCACCTAGAGGATGAATGAGAATTATGCATACCATCAAGCTGCAGGCCATGACACAGAACGCTGTCTGGCTCTTTGCCATCGTATTCAAGACCTAATTGAGGCTGGTACTATTCCCGCACCCGGCGGGCCCAATGTTACCAACAATCCCCTTCCTAACCATGATCCACCTACGGGGATTAACGCATTGACCACTGATGAAGAAGGCTTTGATCCCGTAAGACTCATTCGAGATGACCCAGCCTACAAGGCACCCGCTGTGCTGCCAGTAAAGATTCAAGTTACACCAGGCCTCAATCCGATAATCGACCAATGGATGGCTAAAATGAACTTCCTACCCGGGCAGGGGTTAGGAAAGGCCAATCAGGGGATCCCACAACCACTCACAATCAAAACCAATCCCGAAAAATCTGGGATATGATGGATCCAGGATAAAAAGAAACAACCATGAAAGCCCCGAGGCCTTCCCAAGGAGACAATCTGTATGACAGAGACCTCTCCCAAAACTTTCAGTTGGTCAGCGGAATCAGAATCATCAGAAGCCTCAGAGGGGTCAGACCCAGCATCCCTTTAGATACAACAAATTATCCGTTCAGGAAGGGTATATCAGCCACCACTAGTAGATGTCGAGAAAGCACCTCATCCTAAGGAAGTAGGAGAGGATCGAGTACTAGAACAATTGAAGAAAACTCAGGCACACATCACCATTTGGGGCCTCCTGGTTGCCTCTAAACCTCATAGGACCGCCTTCATCAAGCTCCTAGATGAGGCTATCATATCACCAGATTCTACGCCCGAACAATTGCCAAACATGATAGGATAGTTTACAGTCCAAAGAAGTCTGTCATTCTCAGATAAAGACTTATCTCCATTGGGAAGGAAACATAGCCTGGCCCTCCATATCACTGTCCAAACTCGAGGAAAAATCCTGCCACAGGTCCTCATCGACAAGGGTCGACTATAAACGTTTGCCCCCTAAAGACCGCCAGATGCCTGGGTATCTTGGATTCAGAGCTTTCTCCATCAGCCGTAACCGTCAGGGCCTACGACAACACCAGGAGGGCCGTTCTGGGCTCTCTAAAGCTCGATCTCATGGTTGGTCCTGAAAACTTCTCGGTTGACTTTCAAATCATAGACATTCCCTCCAGTTTTAACCTTCTGTTGGGAAGAGCATGGCTACACGATATAGGAGCACTCCCCTCCTCCTTACACCAGAAGATCAAGATACTGTTCGAAGGGAATATAATCACCATCTAAGGAGATCCTGAAAGGACCTTGGCAGATCTAGAATTACTTGTATTGGGCATCGGGAGTCAAAGCATACAGTTATGAGGCTTTTCTTGCGAGCCTCAAGTGCAAGCTCTCACCACCTAGAGAATCGAGTACTTTCCCCCTGACGATATCCCCGGTCTCAGCACCAAGATCACAAATATGCTGAGAATGATGAAATACTTACCTGGAGCCAGTCTGGGAATGGGACAACCAGGATTACTTCAGGCCTTAGAACCAGTGACGAGGCATGAAAGAGAAGGTTTGGGGTACCAACGCACCGAATAAGACAACCAAGAGAAAAGGGGTCGAGGGCATCAGTATCCGAGTTTTAGCTCTCTAAATGGGTTTTTCGTTAAGAAAGGAGAGGACTTCCCCTTTTGCGGCTTTTAGGAGCCTTGGAGAAACAGCGATGGAGATAGCCTTCTAGGATGGAAAATCTTCTATGAAGAGGACATTTTTCTCAAGGAAAACACTATACACAGTTTCTCTACCAAGTTAACGATCGGGCCAAGAGAAAGAAATAAAGACAAGAATGATGAAGAGGAAGAACTAATCGGAGATCTCTTCGACATTATGGCTCTAGGGGATAATGAGTCAAGAGACGACCATGTACACTTGATACATGCTGATCCAGATTACCAGGAAATAGGGGAAAAGAGTGAAATTGTAAGGGTGAGAGATATGAGTGAGGGTAAGGCTAGGGAGGAGTCACTCCTAGATTTACTTTTTAAACTTGTACCTGTAAGCACTATTATCAATGAAGAAGACTCTGTTTTGCGTTATCCTGTTAATTTTAATTCTGTAATTGCTTATATGGAGTTGGAAAGACTAAACGAACACCCTGAACGGGAAAAACAGCGTATACAGAGCGAGAAATGAGACACTCTTGTAATTAATCTCGGGACGGAAGAGGAAAGGAAAGAGGTTCGTATTGGGGCAAGTCTAAGTGAGACAGAAAGAAAAGAATTCACACAAACTCTGAATGAGTACGTGGATATCTTCGCTTGGTCCTATGTAGATATGCCAGGTTTGAACAGCCAGATAGTCATGCACGAGATACACACCAAGCCAGAATTTAGGCCCGTCAAGCAGAAGTTGAGAAAACTTACGCTATAGTGGTCCCTGAAAGTAAAAGAAGAAGTGATGAAACAACTGAGTGTGGGGTTCTTGCGGGTGATCGAGTACCCTTTATGGTTAGCCAATATTGTACCCGTCCTAAAAGCAAATGTGAAAGTCCGCATGTGCGTAGATTATCGAGATCTCAATAAAGCTTGCCCAAAAGACGATTTTCCATTGCCCAACATTGATTTGATAGTGGATAATACCGCTAATCATGCCCTGAAGTCATTCGTTGATGGTTTCGCCGGGTATAATCAGATCAAGATGCACCCAGATCACCAAGAGAAAACATTATTCATTACGCCATGGGAAACATATTGCTACACCGTTATGCCATTCGAGCTGAAGAATGCCGGGACAACGTATCAAAGGGCAGCAATAGCTATCTTCCATGACATGATTCACAAAGAAGTATAAGTATATGTGGACGACATGATAATCAAGTCGAAGGAGAGAGAAGGCCATGTACCAGCCTTGCGAGCCTTTTTTGACCGCCTCCGCCAGTACCAGATGAGACTCAATCCGCAGAAATGTGTGTTCGGGATAACCAAAGAAAAACTCCTAGGCTATGTCATCAGTAAAAAGGGAATCGAGGTGGACCCTGCCAAAGTTTGAGCTATCCGAGACATGACCGAGCCTCGTACCGAGAAAGAAGTTCGGGGATTTTTGAATAATTTGCAGTACATTAGCAGGTTCATCTCTCAGCTTACTCAGACTTGCGAACCTATCTTCAAACTCCTGAGGAAGTCTTCACCAGGAGAATGGGACGATCAATGCCAGGAAGCTTTTGATAGAATAAAAGACTACCTCTCCAAACCCCCAGTGTTAGCCCCACCACAGACTGGACTGCCACTAATTCTATACCTGACCGTCATTGATTCTGCTGCAGGAGCCATGCTAGCCAACATCTGACCGATACACGAAAAGAACAGGCCATCTACTACATCAGCAAAAAATTGTCCCCATTTAAGATAAACTACACGCCATTGGAGAAATCATGCACCGCTCTCGTCTGGGTAACACAGAAATTACGGCACTACATGCTGGTTTTCCAGGTCATCCTGGCATCACGAATTAATCCGTTGAAATACTTCTTCGAGAACCAGCTCTCTCGAACCGTATGGCAAAATGGTTATTCTTGCTCTCCGAATTCGACATCACCTACATGACCCAGAAGGCAGTCAAAGGCAAAATCATAGCTGATTGCATGGCCCACAATCTAATATTGGGGGACATGCTAGAAGAAGCCGAATTCCCAAACGAAACTATCATGAATGTTGAGATCGATAAAGACTGAAAATTGTACTTCGACGGGGCCGCCAACCAAAACAGAAACGGGATAGGCATCTTGTTAGTCTCTCCAGACCAAACTCACTCTCCGGTATCGTATCGTCTAGACTTCTTCTGCACCAACAACATGGCCAAGTATTAAGCTTGTATAATTGGATTAGAGATCGCGCTCCAAAGGGGTATAAGGAGAATACAAGTGTATGGATATTCAGCATTAGTGGTCCACCAAGTTCTAAAGGAATGGAAGATCGGAGATGAAAAATTAGTCCCCTACCTTGCCCGACTGGAGGATGTCGCAGTAAGATTTAAGCGTTCGGAGTTTTACTATGTCTCCAGGTCACAAAACAGTTTTGCTGACGCGCTACCAACCCTGGCATCTATGATCGATATCCCGGAGGGGATGGAAGAAATAATTCTTACGGTACAAAGAAGATCAGGACCAGCACACTGCATGGCCCTTGAGGTAGAGAATGAAAAGAATGGGGACTCAACCACTTGGTTTTACGACATCTGAAACCTGTTGAAAAACCATCAGTATCCCGAGTAAGCGGACAAGAGAACACGGATTACGCTCAGAAGATTAGCATCAAGATTCATACTTTGCGCTGAGAGGCTATATAAAAGGAACTACGACGGAGCTCATCTCTAATGTCTCACTGAAGAAGAATCTGTCAAAATGATGGATTAGATACATGGAGGCGATTGTGGACCTCATATGAGTGGCTATACACTTGCCCGCAAAATTATTAGACAAGGTTATTACTAGTCTACCTTGCAGAACGATTGCGTTAACCACGTACACCGTTGTCACAAATGCCAAATCTACGCTAAATCTCAGAAGCTTCTTCCAAAAGAGTTGTACAACATGACTGCTCCCTGGCCTTTCGCAACCTGGGGAATCGAGGTCATTGGGAAGATTTCGCCCAAAGCCAGCCATGGCCATGAATTCATACTAATGGCCATCGATTACTTTACTAAATGGGTAGAAGTCGAGTCTTTCCAAACCCTTGACGCCAGGAAAGTTGCTCGATTCATCAGACGGAATATTATTTGTCGGTATGGGGTCCCACACGAGATCATCTCGGACAACGGCACCCACTTCGAAGGAGAGGCTAATACAGTCATGGAGGAATACGGCATCACCCGACACAGATCTTCGCCATATAGACCACAAACCAATGGGGCAGTTGAGACCGCCAATAAGAATATGAAGAATATCCTAAGCAAGATGACTGACACATGTCGAGACTGGCCCGAGAAATTGCCATATGCATTATGGGGATACCGCACCACTGAGAGGGTCTCTACCGGAGCAACCCTATTTTCACTTACATACGGGATGGAAATAGTCCTCCCTGTTGAGTTAGAGGTCCCATCTCTCAGAGTAATGCTAGAGAATCAAGTCAATGAACTGGAGTGGGTCCAGGCACGTTATAACGAGCTGGCCCTACTGGATGAAAAGAGATTTAAAGCCGCGTACCACCACCAAGGGTATCAGAAGAGAATTGCTCGAGCATTTAACCAGAAAGTTAAGATGCGGGGTATCAATAAGAACGACATCGTGTTGAAAGAAATTCGAGAGCCAGCCAGAGACCCAAGAGGGAAGTTCGGGTAGAAGTGGACAGGGCCATACATCGTCAAAGAGATTGATACAAGGGGTGCCGCTATACTCACTGACTTAGACGGACAGTTACTGCATTCACCAGTCAACATAGATCGATTGAAGAAGTATTACCAATAGATGTAACATGTACAGATAAGAACTACGTAAACCTGAGCCCTAACTCAAATTTGTGTTTTTAAAAAATCAAAAAGGGGAACGTAGGCAACCTGAGAAGTGACTTCAGGCCCGGTTTAAACTTTGTAAAGAAATTTATTTCCCATAAAACAGTCCCTCGTATATTATTAAGGTGGTTCAGAACACCAAAAATTACAAAGAAAATACATCATACAGAAAAGCCTAAACCCTAGGGGTTGGCCAAGAAGGGTCCTTAGTAGCCAAGTCAATTCGAGCCTCATCAAGGATCTGGTACGCAAAGATAATGCTCTCCTCTATAGACTCAGAATCCATAAATCGGAACCACTCTATTTGGAAGGGATCATCAATCAGCTCTCCCTCCAGAGACCCACAAAAAGAACGGATGATGTCAGCCCGGAGGGGCCTGGAAATACCAAAACGGACAAAGTTGAACTGACGAGTCCGTCGAGTACGCCACATTCTCTCCACTGATAAAGAAACATGCGGGGTCACAGACTTAGATTCTGAACCAGAGCCCACGGAGTTGAACGTAATTCTGCCCCCCGGTACTAAGCACCATCGCCCTCAGCTTCCACCAAGGAATGTTCCACTGAATAGCCCGAAAATTCTCCGAAAACCACACCGTCCAATCAGAGGAAGACATGGTCAAAGCACCAAAGAGGGGACGACGAAAAAAGTGCGTCGGGTTGTCAAGCCGAACCCCGTTGAAACCTACCGATCGAAAACGCTCTAACAGCCACATGTATAGTAAACACGGGCTTCCCCTAAAGAAGGGTGAAGCTCCCCTTTGAAGATTATCTAGGCCATTCAGAGTTTCTGCAAGAACGATGGGCACTATGGACTCCCCATTCCTAGCATGGTAAATCAAACTCAAAATAGTCGGATCAACACAAGAAAAGCCCGTCACCAGTAACATATCAGAAACAAGACAGATCAAGGCCACCGCAGCACGCCCCACACTATAAGAAGCTCTATCTTCGTAACGATGAAAGAACCTCACCATTTTATGGAGGTTAAGAAGCCCGTCGATAATAAAACCATCACAGGCCGCTTGGGGAATGGCTAACAAGGCAATCAGCATATCTCGAGGACCGATTTTTTCTATGGGAACTGTCATCGGGAGACGGACGTCAGAACGCAATAGCCAAAAAAACTCCTTGTAAGTCGGGCAGAACTCATATAGTTTAAAGCGGAAAAGATGATCCGCAGGGCTCTAGAAATACATAGCGCCCAGCAAAAAGGAAAAATCTACAGGACGATGGCACCAGCCTGCTAAAGGACTAAATGCACCAAAGTTCAAACCATTCTCAGAAGATATCAGAGAATCTCGGGCTTTAACATAAGAGAAATCAGAATTTGTACAAAAAGAAGACATTTTGGAAAGGTGTGGAGATGAAGGGAGGAGGATAGGTGTATTTATAGCAAAAAAGAGGATCATGTGCCTGTTTGTCGTGGGACAAACCCATATCCAGGAGGGATTGTCGTGCGACAATCTCCTTTGGTGTCACCCTATTTTTTCTTTTCTTACACATAAGAGTCATTCTTGCCAAAAGAATCACTTCTGGATGCATTCTTGTTCTCACTTTGTTCTTTTGCAGGAACCCTAAGTATCACCACGCTACAAGGTATGGCTCCTAAGTTACTGATTCGTATAAATATGTTTATTTACAGATAGAGAATAAGATGTATATCATCAGACACAAATAAAGATTTTGCATAAATCCAATAAAAGAACAGTTTTTAAAAACTAAAAATTTGTCTACATGTCTAAAAAATAAAAACTACATATCTGTCTGAACTAACTAAATGCAGGAAAAGAAAAACTAATCTATCCTAGCGCTCTTCGACACGCTACCACCGTCACCAGAACCCTCATCCGGAGTAGGATCGACCGCTGGGACATTCGAATGAGAGGGAACTGTTGCTTGAGAAGGCCCCGTCGACTGGACCGGTGCCATGGGGCGAATCACCGAGGACCGTGAACGCCTAGAGGTCCGACTACTACTCCTCCGAGACTCTGACCGAGCGCGAGAGGAGAACAGAGGGTTGTCCACCCAAAGAGATACGTCGATCGCCCTCTGATAATCGCGCATGTATGACGTGGGGTCCCGACCAACAAACTGGAGGAGGTTCCAGTTGTAGAGGTACTGGGCATGGAGAGCTCTCAGATCTGCTGCACGAACACTCACCTGCTGCAAAAGACATAAGAGAGGGAGTTAGCACACTTTTAAAGATAAACATATATAAAAGAACAGCATAAAACAAAATAGAACGGACATACCTCATCACCCACACGGCCGCCCAAATAATCAAAGGTATCCTCGGGTAAAGGATACTCAGGCACAGTATAGCGGCGGAGATCAGCACCAACGTAGGTAATATCTCGAGGAAGGGGTGGGATGTCTACTAGAGGAACAGACAGACCCGCTTGTACCGCCACAAAAGTGGACCCACCCTCCTCGCGAATCGAGAACAGGGGAGGCCGGGAAGAAGAACCCCCAAAACCTGGAGATCAGGCTGGAGGGCCCATAGCAGCCAACAGAAGCGGAGTCAGCATAGCATAAGTACGGACGCCTGGAGGATCCACGACGTCTGTCACTCTCAAAGGGGGGGACCCCGCTGGAAAGAGTGGTCACAGCAGCAGGAGGGGTCCGCCAAAACTGCTCATAGTCGACCCCGAAGTCCGCAGGCTCCCAGGATCGCTCCAAAAAATTTGCTGCCCCTCCCTCAGCAGCCTCAAAAATAGGCCCCGAAGATGCTAACGGACCAGTAGGGAACTCAAAATCCTTAGCACGCTACTCCTCCATAGGTGTCGTCTGAGGAGGCTGCTCTGGAACAGCCGCGGCTCCACCTCCCTCACTGCCCTCGGGTCTATCATCACCACCCTCGAGCCTATCATAGCCTCTTTCAGCACCAGCAGGGACGTCCCTCTCTCCCTCAGCTTCATCGTCGTCAGAATTCAAAATGTTGTCCCTTTGATCAGGGACAGGCGGTAGCTGACCGGGAACCGTCCGGGACAAATGGGTCTGTCCTCGTATGTTGTTGGGATCACCTCCCAAAGCCCGGTACCTCTCATAGAAGACCCGTCCCCGAGTCCCCTTCGACTCCCTCATCAAGTAACGGGCTGC
Source organism: Lonicera japonica (assembly GCA_021464415.1). Taxonomy (NCBI): domain Eukaryota; kingdom Viridiplantae; phylum Streptophyta; class Magnoliopsida; order Dipsacales; family Caprifoliaceae; genus Lonicera; species Lonicera japonica. The sequence continues at coordinate 61,144 of JAKCWG010000409.1, forward strand.
GAAGACAGCATAATCTCCCTCCTCGGTGAACGTCTGAAAATCGAGCCCATCAACCAAAGCCTACACCGTCACCGGGTCGATCTCGCCCATCCGCCTCATCAGAACTGGCGGGAATGAAGGAACTCTAGGCCACTGGGCCGGTGTATACTGGCGAATAACTCTCTCGCCCAAGTAGAAGTGGAGGCCGTACTCATCCTTGATAAGCCGCCTGGTCCTCGAGGCAGTCAGAGCACGGCCATATCCAAAATGGAGACCCAAATCACCCTAGGGGGCCCACTCAATCTGAACAAGAACAAATTTTTATTTCAGTTATTCATATTTTATTTACCATTTTTGAAAAGAAAGAATACTAAAGTACTTACATGCTCCTTTAACAGGTCATGGACCGTGGCAGCTCCGGTTTCCCGAGTACGATACACATAAGGATCTCTATAGTTCCCCGCGATGAATCGGCATAGAAAGAGAAACTGGTCCTCGTTCTCAACGAGGAGATCCACCTGGGCGCGACCCAAACGTGTATAAGCCACGAACCAACTCTGAAAGAGAAGACATAAAGAAAGATATCAGCAAAAATTAACAGATAATATGAAAAGGACTGAAGCAAAAATAAAGGGACAAAGGTATACCTCCCACAGCAAAGAAAAGCCCTTAAGGTTCAGGGCTAAGTGGCGGGAAACCTGATCCATAGTATCATATAAAACAACAAGAATGAAGCCGCCCCAGTCGTAGTCGAACATGATACTAAAATTTCGGAGATAGGGCAGCCACCAAAGATGGGCCATGTCCCCCCCACGGGCCTCGAACAGATCATGGAGCGTCAGTAAAAGAAGAACACGGGCATACTGACGCGCCTCTTAACGGGTCATCGGCACTCCCGAAGCAACTAACCGAGCTCTCTCTGTGGCTAGCCGCGTAACCAAGACAGCCCGAGGAATCGTATCACCGAAACTCCGTCGCTCCGGGAACCATCCAAGTGCGCCAATAATGCCCTCTGCCGTTGTGAGAATCCGCAAATGCGACCCCCGGGTCTCGTCCCCGTTCGCTTGGGCGTCTGAAGCGTCGGAAATGATCCCGTCGCTCCATTTGCTTGGAGTTTGTGTTGATAATTCACATCGGGTGTCCCTACGTCTATTTCTAAATGCAAAGGGGTTCGTTCAGAGTCGCCAGTACGTTTTACGAGAAAACGGACAAAAAAGATTGTGTAAGGGGAAAGGCTACAGATAAGCCTTTCTTTACACATTTGTCTGCGAAACCAGGATTCTATAGGGTTCGGGAACTATATTACGGTTTGGGAAGGTGTTTAAGCACCCATTCCGCCCTTTCGGTCTCTAGTGGTCTTTATATGTTTATTCTATGTTGAAAAACTTGGATGCTTTTACTGACAGTCTACTACTTTTCAAATGAGAAAAAAAACCTTAATTTTTGGGGGAAGACGGGAAAGGAATGAAAACCTTTGTGTTCCGAGATCCGATTCTTTATTATTGAAAGATGTAAATACAAATGACAAAAACCTTCTATTTTTTTGAAAGAGTATCCCGTATTATTTCCTCAGATAATGACGGTTTTCTCGTGTTGTGTTTACTTTTGTAAAAGTTCGGATCTATGTCGGGACTGATTTAATATGGAACTAGAACTCTTTGGGGAGAATTATCAATCACGTCGCAGTCTATAAAGAAGACAGGATATGTTTGATTCTAATTCCTAGATAAGTCGTATTAGTCTGGGTTTTGAAAACAGAATTTTATCTGGACGATAACATACTTACTCTTCTGGTTTTGCAAATAATTTTATCAGGGTCTTTTGTTTTGAAAACGGTAGACTATTTATAACTTGGCAATAAGTTTATTCAAATAAAACGTGGACAAAGCAACAGAAATAAAACAAGTACCCAGATAGTCCTGTTTTTCGAGCGTGTTAGGAATCTAGCCCAACCATGTTGCCACTTCGCTTACCAGGACGGGGATCGACCTGTTTAGAAAAAAAACGAATTCTAAAAGTTTAATAAAACTAATATGCAAATATCTTATTACTAGAAGAAACTTTATTTACCTTCCTGACGAGAATAATAATAAGAAAGAGAATATAATACGGCAGAGAGATCTCCGGCGATAACAATCTTCTCATTCTTCAGATATTTTCGAGAATTCGATTCCAGAGACGGGACACGTCGAGTGTCGGGAATAGATCCGATAATTCTTCAGAGATAAGATGATAATATAAAATGCTTGATAAAATCAGACTAAAGCTCCGGATTTTCCAGATCCAAGTTCCTCCCTCCCTTGAACCCTTGGGGGTGTTGGCCTATTTATACTGCTCGGGGAAGATTGTCGCGCGACATTTCCCCAAAAAAGGCAAGTGTCGCGCGACATATCTGTTTGTCGCGCGACATTCCTGTATGTCGTGCGACAAACGGCTGAAGTGATGGGTCCTGACACTGTGATGTGTCAGAAAGTGGTTGGTCGGGTGCAGAGAGGGATTGTCGCGCGACATAGTGGGATTGTCGCGCGACATTCCAATGATTGTCGTGCGACAATGTGATATGTCGTGCGACAATCCTTCATAAAAAAAGGTTTGTTGCGCAACAAACCCCCCCGGGGTAGTTTCGGGTGCTCGGGTGTGTCCTGGATCGGGGTGTCTACAGCCGTTAGGGTTCTTGCGGGGGTCACGGATCGGGGTGTCTACAGCCGTCAGACGCAAGGGGACATTAATCTATATAGGGACCCCCCTAAAGGAATCCTGGTTAAAGCAAATAAGTCGAGGGGGGTCATTGTCATCTCCCCCCAGCTCCAGTGGAAGGTATGAGTGGTGTCCCACCAGTGGCAGGCCAGAGCCGACACCAACACAGCCGCCCTAGATACCCGCTCCGAGAGGGCGTCAAAAAGAGGACCAAATGGAGTCGCAAGGAGCAACTCCTGGACAGGGGCCGATGCTTGTCGCCACTCTAAGGAAATAGTGTTGGGAGAACCCCAACTTTGGCCAACCCACTACAGACAAAGCAGGAATATAAAATATGAGAAATCTGAGGGTACTTTAGTTATAGGGGTAAAATATGTAATTTTCCAAACTTGAGGGTAATTTGGTGTAATTATGAGAGTTATGGGGTTATAGGGGTAAATTATATAATTTTCCAAACCTGAGGATACTTTGGTGTAATTATGGGAGTTATGGGGTTATAGGGGTAAATTATGTAATTTTTCAAACCCGAGGGTACTTTGGTGTAATTATGAGAGTTATGGGGTTATAGGGGTAAAATATGTAATTTTCCAAACCTGAGGATACTTTGGTGTAATTATGAGAGTTATGGGGTTATAGGGGTAAATTATGTAATTTTCCAAAAACCTAAAGGGTATCACAAGTAAAAATATGTGTTCACTAAATCGGACGTTATTTCTAGGCAGACATGCATACTAACATTGTTTAAAATACATGCAGGAAACGACAGAAATAATAGATAAAATACACGAAAAGAAAACATACCAGAGACCGTCGACGGATCTCATGAGAAACGGGCTCCATCAAGAGCCACGGAACATCCGGGACTGGAGCAGCCCGGGTAACGTCTCGGTAGACTACCGCCCGACTGCGGTCCACCCCATCCTCGCCATACCAATCGAGGTCCGCCCAGTCGTTATGATGAAGGCTGCACCGGAGAACGCCCAGAGCATCGATAAAAGTGACCTCCTCCTGGTCACCCTCCAATCTATCGGGCTGAGCAGGGTCCATCTGTATATGTAGGGAGTAGTGAGAAAGTCGAAAAAATCAGAAAAGCGGCAGGGCTTCCGCGCTTGAGAGAAGAGAGAAAGAGAGCTAGAGAAAGAAAGAGAAAGGAGAGAATGAGGTGGAATGAGCTCAGCAAGGGGTTTATATAATAAGCCAGTTTGTCGCGCGACATTTTGGCCCCCTCCCCTGATTTTTTTGACCTTTGTCTCATTTTTTCTCCTGCAGGAAGGCTTTTGAGAAACAGTTTTCGAAATTTTTTTGAATACCACACACCCAGGATGAAATTTCGAGGATAAGACTTCCAAATCATCTCTCCAAAAATGCGAGAACAAAATACAATGGCTAAAAAGTAATCTCTGATCCCCCAAGGACCAAGACCATCAATAAGAAAAAGCAAAATATCTGATTAAGATGGGAACGGAAAAAATTGAAAAAGTAGAAAAGAGAAAAAACCCGCATGAGCGCCCAGAGCGAGCGAGAGAAACAAAATGCAGAGTGACAGGGAGAGCCACACCAAAAGTGACAGCTAAGCCAAAACCGGCTTGGGGCTTCGTTTTGGGTGAGTAAGGCTCCTGATCACGACAAAAGGATAAAAAGACTCCGGGTCAAAAACAGAGAAGGCCAGGAAAAGTCTTTCCCAAAAGAGGGAGAAATAAGGGCATCAAAAAATAGAATATGATGTGGGGCCACCAAAAATGAATACTAAAAAGAGAATAAAGGTCAGAGATTGAACTTTCAAACAAATTTTCTTTTCAGCACGATACAGAAGAGATGGTTTGGAAAACTCGAATTATCACTCTACGAAGAGCAAAAAGAAATCCGAAAACTGTCTTCTGAGAGAAATATCTTCACTCGAGGAAAACATGAGAGTAAAGTTCAAAAAGATACAGAAAAACGGACATCCAGATAAAGATTAAACCCCGAGAAGCTCTTTTCACCCTCGCAAAATTTCTCTCTCGCAAAATTTCTCTCTCGCAAAATTTCTCTCTCGCACTCTAGCAGTCTAAGAGAGACAATAATCAAATTAACTAGAGTACAACACAAGCCCTCCTCGAGGCAAATCACGAGCACAAGCCTTTGCCAGAGGCAAAATTACTCACAAAAAGCCATCCTAGAGGCAATTTTCTTTCTTTTACAGATCAAAAGCCCTCCCAGAGGTAATTTTCTTTCTTTTTCAGATCAAAATCCCTCCCAGTGTGGCAAAGTGTAGCAATGGTAGTCCTCCCACCTGATGCGAAAAAATCAAAAGCCCTCCCAGAGAGGCACAGTGTAGCAATGGTAGTCCTCCCACCTGAGGCGAGAAGATCAAAAGCCCTCCCAGAGAGGCGCAGTGTAGTAATGGTAGTCCTCCCACCTGAGGCGAGAAGATCAAAAGCCCTCCCAGAGAGGCGCAGTGTAGCAATGGTAGTCCTCCCACCTGAGGCGAGAAGATCAAAAGCCCTCCAGAGAGGCACAGTGTAGCAATGGTAGTCATCCCACATGAGGCGAGAAGAACGAAGCCCTCCCAGAGAGGCACAGTGTAGCAATGGTAGTCCTCGCACATAAGGCGAGAAGAGCAAAGCCCTCCCAGAGAGGCACAGTGTAGCAATGGTAATCCTCCCACATGAGGCGAGAAGAACAAAGCCCTCCCAGAGAGGCAAAGTGTAACAATGATAGTCTTCCCATCTGAGGCAAGTGGAGCAAATGAAAGCCCTCGAAAGAGGCAAGGAGGTAACACAAGCCCTCTCCAGAGGCATTCACGAACACGTTTGTATAACACACACTTCTTTAGAATTCTTGCGGGAGCCATGGACCACGGTCTCTTCCAATCGCCTCAATTCCTTGCAAGCAAGGAGCTTGAGTCGAGAGGGTCTGTAGACACCCCGATCCGTGATCCCCGCAAGAACCCTAACGACCTACGAGAAGTACTGTTTTTGGAGTCCGAAACCCTCCCGAACACCCGAAACTACCCTGAAAGGGTTTGTTGGCCAAACAAACTTATTTTTAAGGGGAATTGTCGCACGACAAAAGAATATGTCGCTCGACAATCTCCTTTGTGTCGCACGACAAACCCTCCTGACACCAGACCATCCACTCTCTGACACATCAGTCTGTCAGAAACATCACTTCAGCCGTTTGTCGCGCGACATGGTACACATTGTCGCGCGACATTTGCCCTTTTTGGGGAAATGTCGCGCGACAATCTTCCCCGAGCAGTATAAATAGGCCAACACCCCCAGGGGTTCAAGGAGGAAACTGGAGATTGAAGAATTATTGGCTTATATCTGATTTTCTAGTCTTTCGTCAAGTATTCTCGATTATCGTCTTATTTATGAAGAATTATCGAATCAATTCTCGACACTCGACGTGTCCCGTTTTTGGAATTGAATTTTCGGAAAAATCTGGAGAAGGAAAATATCATCATCGCCGGAGATCTCTCTGCCGTATTATATTTTCTTTCTTATTATTATTCTCGTCGGGAAGGTAAAGAAAGTCTCTTCTAGTATTTAACATTAAATATCTGTGTACTTGTTTTACCTCTGTTGTTTTGTCCACGTTTTATTTGAATAAACTTATTGCCAAGTTACAAATAGTCTACCGTTTTCAAAACAAAAGACCCTGATAAAACCATTTACAAAACCAGAAGAGTAAGTACATTATCATCCGGATAAATTCCTGTTTTCAAAACCTGGACCGGTAAAACTTACTTAAGAATTAAAAACTTGGTATATCCTATCTGTTTCATAGATTGTGATATGTCTGGTAGAACTCCCCTCAAGATTTCTAATTCCATATTGAATTAGTTCTGATACAAGATCCAAAACTTTTCTAAAAGAAGTCAAAACCCGAGAAAAATCGTCGTTGTCTGAGAAATAACACGGTAAAACTCCCTTTAAAGTAAGAACAACTCTTGACACTTGTATTTACATCTCTCAAAACTAAACATTGAATCTCGGAACACAAAGGTTTTTCGTGCCCTTTCCCGTTTTTCCCAGAAATTAGGGTTTTCACTTAGAAAGTAGTAGACTGTCAGTAAAAGTATCCAAGTTTTTCAACATAGAATAAACATATAAAAGACCACTAAAGACCGAAAGGGCAGAATGGGTGCTTAACACCTTCCCAAACCGTAATATAGTTCCCGAACCCTATAGAATCCTGATTTCGTAAACAAATATGTAAAGAAAGGCTTATCAGTAGCCTTTTCTCTTACACAACTGTTTTGTCCGTTTTCTCGTAAAACGTACTGGCGACTCTGAACGAACCCTTTTTTGCATCTAGAAATAGAACATAGGGACACCCGATATGAACTATCAACACCTATAGAAGCAAATGGAATGACGGAATCCGTTCCGACGTTTCAGACGCCCAACGACGGGAACGAGACCCGGGGGTCGCATTTGCGGATTCTCACACCTGGACATGACATTTACATAAAATAATGTGCCTTTTAACTTTTACTTAAGTATGTGTTCATGTGATTTATCTGAATTACATCTAAACTATTATAACCCTTTATTCACGAGATACATCTTAATCGTCAAATGCGTTATATAAATGTCTTTAACAACATGCAATGCATTGAATGCCTATATACACTTCCGTTAATTCCTCAATTGGACAAATAATGACTAAAAAGTTGACGATAAAGACCTATCTTTTCTTATTTTCCAATTCTTCATTTTTCACAATCCTTCCCTTCTGTCAATTCCTCAATTGAGCAAGCAACGACGAAGAAGTTTACCATAAAGACTAATCTCTTCTATTTTCCAAGTCTTCGTTTAATTTTGTACAATCATCCACTTCCTTTAACTCCTCAATTGGGCAAATGACTAAGAAGTTGACTACAAAGATCCATATTTTCTTATTTTCCAAGTCTTCATTTTGTACAATCCTTTTTTTTTTCCACTAGGTGTCCCACACCACATTGGATGTGAGGCTAATACGTCCTCACGTAACTAAACCTGTTACTCGCCTATGAAAATTGCATTTAGGGGGATTCAAACATGGGATATCCCGTTAAACTAATAACAACAAAAAGAAAATTATAGTAAAAAATATTTTATTTTTGTGAGAAGTTAGAAAATAAGTCGAAGCATGCATGCGGTGAGATGTCTTCTTACTTTTTGAATTTTTTCATGGAAGAAAATTTTTTAGGAGTTGAGGAAGAAAAAATTTTCACAAAAAAAATAATGAAGGATGTTGAATATCTACTCATAAACATGTCCATGAGATGAAGCACCATCTCAGGAAATGCCTCAACTTATTTACTAACATCTCGAACAAATCAAGTGTTTTTCTTCTTTTTTTTTTTTTATATTGTAATCAAATAGAGCGTAAATCTATTAATGATGTTCAATTATAAGGTTCGTGCTTTATTTAAAAAAATGTTTGATACGATATATATTTGACACAACTAAAAATAAAAACAAAATTATATCTCGATAACTCTGCCCCTGAACATGACATTTACATAAAATAATGTGCCTTTTAACTTTTACTCAAGTATGTGTTCATGTGATTCATCTGAATTACATCCAAATTATTATAACCCTTTATTCACGAGACTCATCTTAATCGTCAAATGCGTTATATAAATGTCTTTAACAACATGCAATGAACTGAATGCCTATATACACTTTCGTTAATTCCTCAATTGGACAAATAATGACTAAAAAGTTGACCATAAAGACCTATATTTTCTTATTTTCCAATTCTTCATTTTTCACAATCCTTCCCTTCTGTCAATTCCTCAATTGAGCAAGCAACGACTAAGAAGTTTACCATAAAGACTAATCTCTTCTATTTTCCAAGTCTTCATTTAATTTTGTACAATCATCCACTTCCTTTAACTCCTCAATTGGGCAAATGACTAAGAAGTTGACTACAAAGATCCATCTTTTCTTATTTTCCAAGTCTTCATTTTGTACAATCCTTTTTTTTTTCCACTAGGTGTCCCACACCACATTGGATGTGAGGCTAATACCTCCTCACGTAACTAAACATGTTACTCGCCTATGGAAATTGCATTTAGGGGGATTCAAACATGGGATATCCCGTTAAACTAATAACAACAAAAAGAAAATTATAGTAAAAAATATTTTATTTTTGTGAGAAGTTAGAAAATAAGTCGAAGCATGCATGCGGTGAGATGTCTTCTTACTTTTTGAATTTTTTCATGGAAGAAAATTTTTTGGGAGTTGAGGAAGAAAAAATTTCACAAAAAAAATAATGAAGGATGTTAAATATCTACTCATAAACATGACCATGAGATGAAGCACCATCTCAGCAAATGCCTCAACTTATTTACTAACATCTCGCACAAATCAAGTGTTTTTCTTCTTTTTTTTTTATATTGTAATCAAATGATGCGTAAATCTATTAATGATCTTCAATTATAAGGTTCGTGCTTTATTTAAAAAAATGTTTGATACGATATATATTTGACACTACTAAAAATAAAAATAAAATTATATCTCGATAACTCTGCCCCTGAACATGACATATACATAAAATAATTTGCCTTTTAACTTTAACTTAAGTATGTGTTCATGTGATTCATCTGAATTTGTGAGAATCTGCAAATGCGACCCCCGGGTCTCGTTCCCGTTCTTAGGTGTCCGAAATGTCGGAACGGATTTCGTCGTTCTATTTGCTTCCCTTTGGTGTTTATGATTCATATCGTGTGTCCCTCTATCCTATTTCTAGATGCAAGAGGTTCCGTTCAGAGTCGCCAGTACGTTTTACGAGAAAACATACAAAAAATAGTTGTGTAAGAGGATAGGCTACAGATAAGCCTTTCTTTACACGTTTGTCTACGAAACCAGGATTCTATAGAGTTTGAAAACTATATTAGGTTTGGGAAGGTGTTAAGCACCCATTCCGCCCTTTCGGTCCCTAGTGGTCTTATATGTTGAAAAACTTGGATGCTTTTGCTGACAGTCTACTACTTTTTAAGTGAAAAAAAATCCTAATTTCTGGGAAAAGCGGGGAAAAGGATGAAAACCTTTGTGTTCTGAGATCCGATATTTTGTTTTTCAAAAGAGGTAAATACAAATGACAAAAGCCTTTTATTTAAGAGAGAGAGAGTTTCCCGTTTTATTTCCTTAGATAAATGACAGTTTTCTCGGGTTTTAATTCCTTTTGAAAAAGTTCGGATCTTGTATCGGGACTAATTTAATATGGAATTTAGAACTCTTGAGGGGAGTTTACCAGACATATCACAGTCTATAGAAAAGACAAAATATACTGGGTTTTTAATTCCTAAGTAAGTTTTATCAGTCCGGGTTTTGAAAACAGAATTTTATTCGGATGATAATGTACTTACTCTTCTGGTTTTGTAAATGATTTCTATCAAGGTCTTTTGTTTAGAGAACAGTAGACTATTTATAACTTGGCAATAAGTTTATTCAAATAAAATGTGGACAAAACAACGAAAGTAAAACAAGTACACATATATCTAATTTTAAATACTAGAAGGGACTTTCTTTACCTTCTCGACGAGAATAATTAATAAGAAATAAAATATAATACGGCAGAGAGATCTTTGGCGATAATAATCTTCTCTTTCTTCAGATATTTTCGAGAATTTGATTCCAGATCCGGGACACGTCGAGTGTCGAGAATAGATTCGATGATACTTCAGAAATAAGACAATAGTAGAAAATACTTGATAAAAGAATAGAAAATCAGATTTAAAGCTTAGAATTCTTAGATCCCAAGTTGCTGCCTTGAACCTTTGGGGGTGTTGGCCTATTTATACTGCTTGGGGAGGATTGTCGGGCGACATTTCCCCAAAAAGGGCAAGTGTCGCGCGACATGTTGAGTAATGTCGCACGACAAACGGCTGAAGTGACCCTTCTGACATACTGATTTGTCAGAGAGTGGATGGTCTGGGTCAGAGGGGTTTGTCGTGCGACATAAGAGAGATTGTCGCACGACATACTGATTTGTAGTGCGACAATTCCCCTTAAAAATAGGTTTGTTGGCCAATAAACCCTTTCGGGGTAGTTTCAGGTGCTCGGGTGGGTCTCGGGCCCCAAGAACTGTACTTCCCGATGGTTGTTAGGGTTCTTGTGGGGGTCACAGATCGGGGTGTCTACAGAATTACATCCAAATTATTATAACCCTTTATTCACGACATTCATCTTAATCGTCAAATGTGTTATATAAATGTCTTTAACACATGCAATGCATTGAATGCCTATATACACTTCCGTTAATTCCTCAATTGGACAAATAATGACTAAAAAGTTGACCATAAAGACATATCTTTTCTTATTTTCCAATTCTTCATTTTTCATAATCCTTCCTTTCTGTCAATTCCTCAATTGAGCAAGCAATGACTAAGAAGTTTACCATAAAGACTAATCTCTTCTATTTTCCAAGTCTTCATTTAATTTTGTACAATCATCCACTTCCTTTAACTCCTCAATTGGGCAAATGACTAAGAAGTTGACCACAAAGATCCATCTCTTCTTATTTTTCAAGTCTTCATTTTGTACAATCCTTTTTTTCCCACTAGGTGTCCCACACCACATTAGATGTGAGACTAATACCTCCTCACATAACTAAACCTGCTACTCGCCTATGGAAATTGCATTTAGGGGGATTCAAACATGGGATATCCCGTTAAACTAATAACAAAAAAAATGATAGTAAAAACATTTAATTTTTGTAAGAAGTTATAAAATAAGTCGAGGCATGCAGGCGGTGAAATGTCTTCTTACTTTTTGAATTTTTTCATGGAAGAAATTTTTTTGGGAGTTGAGGAAGAAAAAAATTTCACAAAAAAATAATGAAGGATGTTGGATATTTACTCATAAACATGACCATGAGATGAAGCACCATCTCATCAAATGCCTCAACTTATTTATTAACATCTCACACAAATAAAGTGTTTTTTCTTCTTTCTTTTTTATATTGTAATCAAATGGAGCATAAATCTATCAATGATGTTCAATTATAAGGTTCGTGCCTTATTTAAAAAAATGTTTGATACGATATATATTTGACACTACTAAAAATAAAAACAAAGTTATATCTCGATAACTCTGCTCCTGAACATGACATTTACATAAAATAATGTCCCTTTTAACTTTTACTTAAGTATGTGTTCACGTGATTCATCTGAATTACATTTAAATTATTATAACCCTTTATTTACGAGATTCATCTTAATCGCCAAATACATTATATAAATGTCTTTAACAACATGCAATGCATTGAATGCTTATATACATTTCCGTTAATTCCTCAATTGGACAAACAATGACTAAAAAGTTGACCATAAAGACCTATTTTTTCTTATTTTCCAATTCTTCATTTTTCACAATCCTTCCTTTCTGTCAATTCCTCAATTAAGCAAGCAACGACTAAGAAGTTTACCATAAAGACTAATCTCTTATATTTTCCAAGTCTTCGTTTTGTACAATCATCTACTTCCTTTAACTCCTCAATTGGGCAAATGACTAAGAAGTTGACTACAAAGATCCATCTTTTCTTATTTTCCAAGTCTTCATTATGTACAATCCTTTTTTTTCCCCTAGGTGTCCCACACCACATTTGATGTGAGACTAATACCTCCTCACGTAACTGAACCTGCTACTCGCCTATGGAAATTGCATTTAGGGGGATTCAAACATGGGATATCCCGTTAAACTAATAACAACAATAAAAATGATAGTAAAAACATTTAATTTTTGTGAGAAGTTATAAAATAAGTCGAGGCATACATGCGGTGAGATGTCTTCTTACTTTTTGAATTTTTTCGTGGAAGAAAATTTTTTGGGAGTTGAGGAAGAAAAAAATTTCACAAAAAAATAATGAAGGATGTTGGATATCTACTCATAAACATGACCATGACATGAAGCACCATCTCAGGAAATGCCTCAACTTATTTACTAACATCTCACACAAATCAAGTGTTTTTCTTTTTTCTTTTTTATATTGTAATCAAATGGAGCGTAAATCTATTAATGATATTCAATTATTAGGTTCGTGAATTTAATTATTGGTTAAATAACTGTTAAGAATATTTGATTATGTTGATGGGGTGTATTTTTTTTAACAATATATGCTAAAATAGTCATCAATATAAGTAATAATTTGATTATTTTTGAGAAATTTCATATGGATGATTAATAGTTGAATAGTATAGTTAAGTGTTTAAAATCTACTTGATAATTTAGCATTGAGGTATGATTATTGACTAATAGTTGAAAAATAAAACTTCAAGTCGTTGATGTGTCAAGAAATTCGTATATTTTAGCCACTTATTTTATATTTTGGAGAGCATATATTATTACATTTGTTGTGTTTGGAGTTAAATTGAGAAATTTTAAAAGGAAGAAGAGATTGACCATGTGTAACGCCTTTGTTCAAGAAAATGCTGGCACTGATCCGTAAAGCATTTGAAGAAAACTCCAGAGACAAAAGTTTTAGATTTTTGAGTTAGCTACGCATAGGTGAAAACCTTGTGTCAATCAAATTTTGGAGTAGAAAGTTATGACCGAAATACAATCAGTATACCAATGAAATTAATTCTAACAGGGAATGTGTTAGTTTAATGAAGATGGAATTTTTTTTAATAAGTAATGGCCCAGCCTACTGCCAGCTCCCAAGCCCACGAAAGACTAAAGCCCAAGTTAATTAAATCAAGTCATGTAACTAATTAAACAAGCCAAGCCCATCCATTCTTAATGCCATCTCCATTACAAGAGCATCTCCAATAGTATAATCAAAATAATAATTCTAATCAATTCTAACGATGTTGGTTAAAAACACTACCGTAATAGTATAATCAAATGTTAGCAACCTTTTGACCAATAATCAAATCCGAGCCTGCCAATTCTATTGAGTAAAAGATAATCTTTTCAAATTTAAATCATCTTTTCCTCCTTTTTTTGAAATAAAATTCAAATTGATTAATTTATGACCAATCAATATAATGGACCCCACAAATTTGGTTATTGAAAAAAAAATCATTGGGGATAGCTACATTATTAACTTTAACAACTTACTACATGAATAATCAAAAGTCATTTTGATTATTTAATTTTAGTTATTCTATTAGAGATGCTGTAAATAAAGCACACTTGCATCAATTATTAAAAACACATAGCCGCAATTTATCTACTTTTCTCCTTGCTGTGCACGCTTATCGAGAGGAGGAGAGCTGCAAGTTATTTTCTATTTTTTTTCCTTTTCTTCTTGCCGAGACTATCTTTATGTTGGATTAATAATTGGATGCTTTTGGATTACTACAATTAATTCAGAATTACTATTTTTATTTATTTATTTATGCGTATTTAAGTAATCTATCTATTTATTCATTTATTTATTTATTTATTTATTTATTAATTATGTTTTGCATTTTATTTGCAAGTATGTTGGGCTAGATTATTTTCTAGGGTTAAGGATGAGTGTAATTAATTGATTCCCTTACACGTATTCATACCGATTGACTGTACCAATTTAATGCTTTAATGTTAAAAATATTTCTTCCTATTGATGCTTATTTTAACTGAAATTGAATGCCTACTTTAACTAAAAAAATAATATTTTTTGTTGGATTCATCTTATGATTTGTTGAGAGCGGATATTAGGTATGTTTTGATCTTATACATACGTTTGGCTATGGAAGAATTAATCACTGAATTTTATAAACTAATTAGCTTTAATTAATTTTATTTTTCGCATCTAATAATATCGAGAGATCAAATTAATGCGAGATAAAGATTAGAGTTCATTGGGCATGAATATTAGGAACATGATATCATATATATGACTCCGCCACTCTAGTATTTTATTAATTGATTATTTTATTAGTATTTTTAGTTGATAAACCATCCTCTCTTATTTTTAAGCTAGATAATGAACTAAATAGAATTAGTAAGAGAGATACATACGTTTCATCCGTCAAGTTCTTAGGATTTGACCTTGCTCTTACCTAAATGATACTAGTATCCGATTCGTATACTTGCAAGTATATATATATATATAACATCACGACAGTCGTTAATTCCTTTATATATATGTTCATTTTATGTCAATTGAGTAAATTCAATTGCATGGAGATCAATCGTAACATACAGAAGAAGATTTTATTTTTTGTCAACATGAAAGATGCCCAAATTTAAAAGAATATTTATAGCTTTATTATATTATCTTTGGTACAAGCAAGGGATGATGTGTGACTACTCTATTTTTTGTTTGCTTAAGGGAAATAAGGAACTTAAATAAAATTATGAAATAAATTTAATATAGAAGTATCTATTGATTAGGAATCTAAATGAAAACATAAATATAAATTTATAAAATTAATTGGGGGATATACTTTTAAATTTTTAAAAGGGTAATTTTGTAAAACTTGGTTCAAAATAACCATAAATCTAGAGTGGATAAACCGAAAAAAGGTGTGGATAGAAATAAAATTACCCATTTCAAAACCTTCATCCATAAAACTACGACATAAGCATCATAAATTAACATTAAGATTCACATATCCTCCCCCTTAATTCACACTTCAGTCCCATTATTTACCAGCTATTGCCATATATTTATATATGCATATCTCTAGATAGAACCTGAAAAAAATTAATAGACTTTAGTGTATGAATGAGCTTGAGACAAAAGCATGAAATAAAATAACCGTTATGATTCAATCTGTTAGCTCATCATTATAACCTTAATTGGATCCCAAACAACTCACCTAGCATTAAAATGTATCACTAACATATCTCTGTCCAAGATATCATATATAACACATTCATAACTAGGTACCATGTATATATGACATTAAATTGTGGTATAACTATCAATTTAGCCAAATCTGGAATGAATTTTAGAATCCATGTATTCAATCAATTAATTAAATATTTCAAAAGATTTTGAGCAAAAAATCTTACCATTTTTGTAAAAACTAAAGTTTCCCGGGTGGTGTATGACATGTACATGAAGTCGTACTGTGAAACGTTTCACTTAAATAATCCCACAACAAACACTATAGATGTCGTATTTCTCTCTAAGAGTAATCTTCTTTGGAACAAGTGTAAATCAACACTAAACAAATTCTTTCGTCTACAAAAATGAATTGAGGCTAGTCTTATTGGTCAAGCAGATGAATCAAACAATAAATTGTACAAATATATATCATAGACATTAGATTTATGGCTCCTATTGATTTTATTAATAGTTTTCATATCCCACCTTTGATCAAAGCTTGACACTAATCTTGTTATCATACACCACATTATAGTCCATAACGTACTTATCATATTGACATTAAAGATCAATCGCGTAATTAATTTAATAAGTACCTTATTGGATCGTAGCGGTGTAACGCTGCCATCCAAATTTGGCCCGTTTACACTCTTAATTGATAAAAATGCGCAATTTTCATAGAGACAAACCAAATTTTTTTTTATTTTTATTTTTATTTTGGTACTTATCAATATGAACTATACAAAAAATCTTGGAGTGCACCTAGTAGTGTATGTTACAATAATTATATGGTGACAACCATGTATGGAAATTTACCCAAGTCATCATTACCTCCAACAATGAGGTGTAAAACACAAAATCTTCTCATTAATTTTGGTATCACAACAGTTGTATATATAGCAATGCTCATTTGAGCAATGACACAAAACAAAGGGTTTTTGGCAAACTACCATATAGTCTCAATCTCTTGCCTCTTTGGCCAAACATTCTCTTTTTCTTTTCTTAATTTTCAACTATGACTAGGAAGAAGGTGAAGCTTGCTTTCATCACTAATGACTCGGCAAGAAAAGCAACGTTCAAGAAAAGGAAGAAGGGTTTGATGAAGAAGGTGAGTGAACTCAGTACCTTATGTGGCATCGACGCCTGTGCAATATTATACAGTCCTTATGAGTCTCAGCCTGAGGTATGGCCCAACACGCTAGGGGTCCAACGCGTGCTAGCCCAATTCAAGAGAATGCCGGAGATGGAACAAAGCAAAAAGATGGTCAATCAAGAAAGTTTTATTAGACAAAGGATCGCGAAGGCTAGTGAACAATTGAAGAAACAACACAAAGATAATCGTGAAAAGGAGATGACCGAGGTAATGTACCAATGTTTGACTGGTAAAGGACTCCAAAATTTGATGTTGCCCGATTTGAATGATCTAGGTTGGTTGGTTGACCAGAATTTGAAGGAGATCTATAAGAGGATTGAGTTTCTTAAGAAAAAGGCTACTGCACCACCACCGGTTGCACCCCCACCACCGACTGTGCCGCCGCCCCAGGCAACGGCGGCCATGGAGCAGAAGCCGGTGGTGGAGGGGATGCAGAGGCCACAATGGTTTACCGAGTGGTTGAATAACACTAATGAGAATAATGTGGGATTTGGGCATGGAGATGATATGATGATGCCATTTGGGGATCATCACAATGCTTTGTGGTCTAGTGCTTTTTTTCCTTGAATGTGTGGTTTTTGTGTTGTGAAGCCTTTGAAAGTGTTTCCTTTTTTTTTTCTCCATGTTTTGAGCTTATGGCTTGTGGTTAAAATTGTTTGTCTTTTTTATTAGTTATGTGCATGCATTTACATGTTTCTAATAAGTCCCTCGTTCAACATATTTAGCCTAATAAACTGTCAATATGCTTATGTTAGTTCTTGTTATTCTACGTTAATTCCATGATAATATTTTTAATTTTAATTATCGCCATTCAAAGTGTACATATATTAAAAATACAAAACAACCATGATTATTGCTTTTTGTTGATATTTTAGTTCTTGTTTGAGTTTATGCTTATTGTCGAATTACAATGCGTTAATCCATTTTTTATTTTTTAGAAGTTGAGAAACAGGTTTAGCTAAATGAATGAAAACAAAATCACATATATATATATATATATATGACATCAAAAGATTGCTAATATATGCTGACATATAATTATAAGTCGTATAAAGATTGAAGGAAATTATTTTTGGTACATAAATATGTAAGATTACCCATAATTATTTGCAAGAGCAACTCATCAATTCCATATCAGATCTGAAACATAACATAGTTTTGTAATTAAGCAAATCCAAATATGAATATTTCCTACTCATTACTAAGCGGTAAAGTTAAAGATTTCAGGAAAACAACTCAAAGGGAGTCTAGATTTGTCGACATTCTTCTCGTGACGGTTAATATGACCCTTCCCTCTAACCGGTTAATATATGCACTAAAATACTTGCTACCTCATATAGAAAAAAATTAATTTGATGGTATTTTTTGTACGTTTATTTTGAGGTTCAGATTAATTGGAATTGCAATTGTATTGACTTCATAAAAGATATTTAGTATGTCTTTAACTTGAATGAAGGAGCATTGTTCTTGAGTTGGATTTTTTAGGCTTGATACTCTATATTTATCAACTAGCACACACAAAGCATTAGAATTAATGTTGAATGATTATATCGCATAGTTTTTTTGTTTTTTGGTTTTTACATTTCACATTATATTTTAGACTCTGCTTATATATGAAAATTATATGCTTAAGAGCATCTTCAATGGTGTATATTAATTATGTAAAATATGATACTATCAATTTAAACTAATAAGTTTGTATAAAGGGAAAATGACCAAAGAGATGACGTACTCTTCTTCATTTGGTTTCCAAACGGACAAGAGCAAACAGATAATTGTTTTATGTTTTGACAATTATAATGCAGTGTCTAGTTGAAAAATAAATATTACAAATTATAGTTTGTGTTACTCAAATACAAGTCTCCCACGCATAATAAGCGGTAGGTGGGGAGCTTACCGCTAGACCAACCCCACCTCATGTTAAAATTTAAGTGAAAAAGACTAAGTACATAGTACATAAGACTTGTGTTTCATTTACATTCAAACCAGCTCTTTTTCGTCAAAAGAATACAATGTATCATGCAAATAATAATAATTCGATCACTTTCAACAAAAGAAAAGCAGCCATAGCTAGTCAAAAAAAAAGAAAAGCAGCCATACAGATACAAATAATTCAATTTCTGACCCCACAACAGATCATTCAGTTTCTGACCCTGAACAACTCTATCCCATTTGTTGTGTGATATATTTTCACATAAATCTAAGCTTTCCCTCTCTTCATTTCATCGCCAGCAAATCTCTTTCTCTCAGTTTCGTAGCTTTGGCGCGAGTTCGAATTCCTGCACTAGCATTTTAGGTGTTCTTATATTCCTTCTCACCAGCGCTCCTACTAACCAAAAAAAATAATTAATGGCAGGCTTATTTGACAGACAAGCCGAAATCTACCTACAAGCAAGGCCTACTTATCCACCCGAATGGTTCTCGCTCTTTGCTGAAAAGACCACCCACCACTCCCGAGCCTGGGATGCCGGCACCGGCAACGGCCAAGCTGCCGTTTCCGTCGCCGACCACTATGACCAAGTCATCGCCACCGATGTAAGCGAAGCCCAATTGAGCTTCGCCAAGCCCCACCCCAAAATTAAATACCTCCACACTCCCCTCTCAATGTCCGAAGACGAACTCGTAAACCTAATCGGTGGCGAGGGTTCTGTTGATCTGGTCATTGTCGCCACTGCCATCCACTATTTCGACCTTGATCTGTTCTACAATGTTGTTAACCGGGTTTTGCGAAAGCCCGGAGGGTTGATCGCCGTTTGGAGGTACAGTAAAATTTTATTTTTTTTTAGGTCTAAATATAATTGCTGATAAGGTACATAAATTTATATCAAAACAATTATTCAAGATAGTACTGATATGGCTTTACAGAAATCTGGCTTCTCTCTTGGCCTTATTTGCAGACGTTAAAAGCTTTTAATTTGTTCTTTCAAAGTACATAATTGATACATATTTTCAACTTTTATAGGCCAAGATGATCAGTTTTCTTATCAATATAATTCCAATACCACTTATTATCCAATTAACCATAACAACTAATTAAACTACATTTAATAGAATAATCGATACCTATTGTCAACTTTTATAGGCCGAGATGATCAGTTTTCTTATCTGTAAAATTCCAATACAGCTTGTTATCCAATTAACCATAATAAATAGAATTATCAAATATGACTAATCATGTGGACTATACAGTTACTACAAGACCGAAGTGAACCCTGAATTTGATATTGTGAGGAAGCGAATAGAAGAGGCTTGTTTGCCTTTTTTTGATCCGAGGGTTAGTTATGTAATTGAGGGGTACAAAACGTTGCCTTTTCCTTTTGAAGAAGTGGGTTTGGGACGGGAAGGGAGGCCGATGGGGGTGGAGTTAGAAAAGAGGATGTCGTTTGGTGAGTATTTGGCGTTGATGCGGTCGGCGTCAGGGATGGCAAAGGCGGCGGAAAGAGGGGTGGATTTGTTGCCACAAGGGGTGGTTAGAGAGCT
The DNA here is from genome assembly GCA_021464415.1 of Lonicera japonica. Taxonomy (NCBI): domain Eukaryota; kingdom Viridiplantae; phylum Streptophyta; class Magnoliopsida; order Dipsacales; family Caprifoliaceae; genus Lonicera; species Lonicera japonica. The sequence goes on from JAKCWG010000409.1 coordinate 81,197, forward strand.
TGAGAGTGCTTGGGGTGGCTCTGATTTGGTTAGGACTGTTGTTTTCAAGGCGTTTTTACTTGCCGGAAAAGTTAAGATGTAGATTATTGACCCTAGTGGTTGTCTAATTGATTTATACTTTAATCTTATAGTAGAAATCCCACCTTCTTTACCGAGCGGACTATGCCCGAATGGTAAAGAAGTTGCATGCATGATTTTAGATTCGAGTCTCATGTAAGATTGTGGAAGTTTCCTATTTGTTCTTGTAATAAAATGTAACAGTATGTGACATTATTACCGAGCAGTCTAAGCTTGAATGGTAAAGAAGTCACTGACATGAATTTTATATTCGAGTTTCACATAGGATTGTAAGAGTTTTCTATTTGTTATTGTAGTAAAATGTAATACTATGTTACATTAAAAAATAAATGCTAAGTTCATTATTTATGCATGGAGGGGCAAAGTCAAATGACAGGCTTACTGCAATTTTATCATTTGTTTTATAGTGTATCACATAAGCATGTCATATAGTACATTAGAAAAGTTGCATAAACACAGTTTCGTAGCAGGTGCATGGGAATAAAATAAAAACTTGTCGTTTGTTTTTTCAACCTTCGAATGTTAAATATTGGATGCTGAATTATGAATGTTTAATGAAATCTCTAAAAAATGTGTTTAGTTTTATTTAGTTCTAAAAGCTCAATACACGACATTTTACAATTTTTCCTTTATTAGTGTTTTATATAAACCAATGTTTAATGACTCAAAAGAATGAAGGTACCGATGGAATAAAATTTTATTAAAGTTAAATTAAGCATTTCGCACATGAATTGCCTCTTAATATTTAATGCTAAATTTTAATCCAATTCAGCATTAAGATGCAAGAAAACAAACACCAATTCTACCTCTTGGCTTCTCTCTTGGCCTTATTTGTAGACGTTAAAAACTTTTGTTCTTTCAAAGTAGAAGTATATAATTGATACATACTGTCAACTTTTATAGGCCAAGATGATCAGTTTTCTTATCTGTATAATTCCAAAACAACTTCTTATACAATTAACCATAATTAAACTACATTTAATTTAATAGAATTATCAAATATGACTAATCATGTGGACTATACAGTTACCACAAGACCGAAGTGAACCCTGAATTTGATATTGTGAAGAAGCGATTAGAAGAGACTTGTTTGCCTTTTTGTGATCCGAGGGTTAGATATCTAATTGAGGGGTACAAAACGTTGCCTTTTCCTTTTGAAGAAGTGGGTTTGGGACGGGAAGGGAGGCCGATGGGGGTGGAGTTAGAAAAGAGGATGTCGTTTGGTGGGTATTTGGCATTGCTGCGGTCGACGTCAGTGGTGGCTAAGGCGGCGGAAAGAGGGGTGGATTTATTGCCAGGAGGGGTGGTTAGAGAGCTTGAGAGTGCTTGGGGTGGCTCTGATTTGGTTAGGACTGTTGTTTTCAAGGCGTTTTTACTTGCCGGAAAAGTTAAGATGTAGATTATTGACCCTTGTGGTTGTCTAATTGGTTTATACTTTTATAGTAGAAGTCCCACCTTCTTTACCGAGCAGACTACGCCTGAATGGTAAAGAAGTCGCTGGCATGAATTCTATATTCGAGTTTCACGTAAGATTGTAGGAGTTTTCTATTTGTTATTGTAGTAAAATGTAATAGTATGTTACATTATTATCGGGTGGACTAAGCCTGAATGCAAGAAGTCACCGACATGGATTCTAGATTCGAGTCTCACGTAAGATTGTGGGAGTTTTCTATTTGTTATTGTAGTAAAATGTAATAGTATCTTACATTAAAAAATAAATGCTAAGGTCACTATTTATGCATGGAGGGGCAAAGTCAAACTGCAATTTTATCATTTGGGTCGGGTTCGGATTCAAGATCAAAATATTTTTAGGTGGGTTTTGGGGACATAATAAATATACCAAATGTCACGATACCAGTGCAACCATGGTTTGAACCATTGATCAAGTTGAAATCACTCCATCCTTGAAAAAGTGTAGATTTCCACGAAAAGGGCCAATTCTAGCAAACACAGAGAGTCACAATTCACAAAAGGTACCAATTCTAGTAAACTCATAGAGTCACAATTCACAAAAAGTATGTTACACTCACACATAGTTTTAGTTCAACGGTAAGGGTGTCCAAGCTAACTTTTGCGCGCACCTCAATTAATTGCTCCTAGGTCCGGTAAACTCACACATATGAACACAATAAATTGAACATTATACTATGTACCTCTGTATCAGCAGCTCCATCCGAACATTATATTTTATAATCCTTTCCTTGTCCTTCTCCATACGCTCATCGATCTGATAGGTTTCGAAAATTTCCTCACTCATCCGAACTGTTTCATTAAGAAACAAATTCCATGCATATAGCATTAGTAAAGTAAATCTATAATAGGAACATGTTAACCAAGAAAGTATTACGATACTAACTGTATCAATTATCTCCTCAAATGATGTTATTCCCTAGTAGCTTTGTTTTTGTATAGTTAATATATACAGGTTTCTGCTGAAACATGAAGAAAAAAAAAGTTGAAATTTACTGCTTGAGCTCATGACTAATTTGAGCTGCACTACCTGTTCACTTAATGTGATTAGCATATATAAGTCTAAGCAACATTTTCTTACTGCAAAGCTTATTATAATAAGTTGTTGCATATGATGATAAGTTTTCTTACTGCAAAGCAACACTGCTAACTTATTTCAATATCTAATGCTATATATTTGTATATATGTTGTAGTGTTATACGAATATATGAATACATTGGTCTGTTAATATAATTGATATACAATTTGTACCTAAAATGGTTAATGTGTAGGCTCATGACTAGAAACAATTCATTTCACTTACGGATAACAATGGGTGGTTCATTCGTTAACAAAACGAATCAGTTGGCAAATGTGTGGAACCTGAATAGTTTCAGCCTTCACTTTCGCTTCCTGCAGGCTTCAGGATTGGGATTGACATGGTAGAATTAGCTTGTTCCTTAGGCTCCAAGACTTTGCTGCCTGAAATCTTCTTATACAGAGAACTAGAGAGGATTCAACTTAGTTTGTTAACTTTGATTGTACGGTGGAAGGTTTGCTAGCCCTTGAGAAAGAGATTTACTTTTAGCTAAAACTTCCAAACTACCACTACTCTCTGTCTCATCATCGTCATTGTTATCATCATCATTGTCGTTATCATCATCATCATCATCATCCTCATCCTCATCTTTGTCCTTGATCATTAATTTTCTCCCCCTCTTTAGAACTATCCAAACACTTGTTTTCATTCTCTTTAATATTAGCACTCGAGCTAGCAACATTCTGAATACCTTCTCAAATCGTATCAACCCCCTCCTCTCTAACTTGAAGCCTAGCGCCATACTAACCAAACACTTGTTTTCATTCTCTTTACTATTAGCACTCGAGCTAGCAACATTCTGAATACCTTCTCGAATCGTACCAACCCCCTCCTCTCTAACTTGAAGTCTAGCCATACTAACCAAACACTTGTTTTCATTCTCTTTACTATTAGCACTCGAGCTTGCAACATTCTGAATACCTTCTCGAATCGTACCGACCCCCTCCTCTCTAACTTGAAGCCTAGCCGTACGAACAACAATAGCTGCAGCATCTTTTACCGTACTAGTTGCTTCTTTTCCTTGACCTATAGAAACCTCCTCCACCATCAGTTGCTTTCCCCCGTTGATAGCATCTCTTTTGCACAACATGCCACTCATTTTTCTCTAATATACCATGATAGATTTCAAAATTCTTCATCACCCCTTGACTCTGATTTGATTCTGTAATCCCTCGATGAACCTCTATTTTCGATAAATCAAATATGCATTCAGTAGCATCATGCCCTTTCTTATGACATCCAGATTGAACCCTCTGCCAATAACCACCCTCACCACTTCCAATCCAACCCTAGATGGGAACTTCTTAACCAAATTCATTTCAATACAAAATCTAGCTACATTAGGTCTAGTAAGAGAAGTAGTAGCAACATCCATTTTCATAGGAGCTCCCAACCAACTCCCAAAAGAAAATAAGATCTCTATCACTCTCTTTCTTTAGATATCTGCGCGTCTATGTGAATGTATTTATCTTGAAGAGGGAGGATCCAGCAATTTAATCATTATCTTGGCCTGTTCTTCAGAGGTATATGGCACGTCGATCATGGTATTTACTACAGCGTATAGAAGGATTTTATAAAGCCGCATCTTTTAGCAACCTGCTCATATTTCTTTGCATAAGAAAGTATGTTTCTAAGCCGTGAGCATCTTTTAGCAAGCTCTGCTCTATTAATTTCTTTGCACATAAATGGAGATAATTGCAACCATTCTTTGTGATTAACCAGTTTTGTTAATGAATTTACGTTGCTTAACTTTCAGTCTCACACTGCATAATTGAGTTCCTCGTCATATCTCTAACAACATTAATCATTAATGTATTTATAATCATGTTATCTCCTTCAAATTCTCACTGCACGCTTCTTTTTTTCAAAAAAGAACAAATTTATGCTTCTCACATTCACATTCACAGACTTCTTGTTTATGCGTTTATACGTAATGTTAGGTATTCATCAACTCCTCTCTGCCTCCATTACCATTTTTAACTGACTGTTTTTAATTTTATTTTCCAGCCTAAAGATTCTCAATATAACTTCTACCTTGCGCATTTTCACACTTAAAGTTGGTAAAAAGTTCAAAAATAAGATAGTTTTGTTCTTACTAGGTAACAAAATGAGGTAGTAGCTTTGAGTCAAAGCAAGTGGCTGAAATTTTTTAGTGAATTCTGATATGAATACATATATATGAGAGATCCATGTAGCCGACCCCACCTAGTGGGATAAAGGCTTTGTTGTTGTTGTTGTTGTTGTTGTTGTTGTTGTTAGAATTGCTTGCACTTTAGAAAAAAATGAAGATGCAGCAAAATTCTTACCCAAAATTAGTGGAGCTCTATTTTGGGTGGATAGTTAAGTTGAGTTTAGACCTCTAAACTATAAACTACTCTTAGGCTCCGTTTGATAACAACATAGAAAATGAAAATAAAAACAACTAATTTAGATGAGAAGATGGAAGATAAGTTGAGGCATATAGTAAGATACTCTCCATCTCATACTCATTTTTGTGAATATATGTCATCCATCTTTCTTTAATATTTTGTGATAATTTTTTCTCCACAATCACCCAAAGAAAATTTTGTCATGGAAAAAAGCAAAAAGTAAGAGTTAATCTCATCACATCCCTCAACTTATTTTTCATCTTCTCACCTAAGTTAGTTATTTTTCTTTCTATTTTTTATACTGTTATTAAATGGAGTCTTATTTAAAAGTCTGAATTCTAATGACACAAAAATAATGGACTTCTTGCAGTTCCAGCCCTGACTCTGGTCCAATCTTGAATGACTAAATAAATTCTTACATTAATACATTCTGACCCAATCCCCATTTGAAAAATAACAATATTAATAACTGGTCAGAGTACTTTATTGTTAGTATGCTAAGCCAATATTCATATGCACAAAAATTAACAAAAATGAGTACAAACTTTGGAAAAAAGGCAGTAAAATTAGGTAATTAATTTTGGTTACATTCTCAACAGATATATATATGGCCTTGTACAAAAAATTAAAACTATATATGTCATTTTTCCCATTTACAACATAAATTTTATACCCTTATTCTGAACAATATTTAAAATATTGAATATCTTGCATTAGTTATAAAAACTTTTATTGTAGTTACGAAAGATTGAGTATGAGTGTTTCACATGTATACCTGATTACATATGGGAACCAAACATTAATTAGGAAGATTGTTTAGGGGCTGATACAAGAACAAGAAGGGACCCCAGATCGACTTTTGAAAGTCATCACAAAATTATGATGGGATCCTACGTACAATAAAAAAAATATGGTCCTCCCACAATAATTCATGCTAAATGATACATTATTAAGATGCTGCAATGCTTTCTGATTTATGTCTGACTGACTGCATGTGTATTATAATTGGAACTCATTGAAGGCATTTGAAAATTGATGAACCAGCTTCCATAATCAACAAGAAGAAAACATGAAAGAAATAATGTAGTCGAATTACATGAAGTTGTAGGTCAATTGATATCATGCATTTTTCACTTTTCATAGTAGTGTACAAGTAAAGCTCAACTCAATTGAATATCTACTGAGAGTTTCTTGATTTAAGGCATTATTAAAAGATTATATTAATGAAAATAATCTGGGTTTTAGGAAATCTAAACCATAATAAGTAGACGAAGAAAAGGACTTGTATCATAACAAAAAAATGAAATTCTACAAATGAATTAGAGCTAAACGAATCCCAAAGTGCTTTTAGTTGGAACTGTTGTGACAGTCCAACAATTTTATGTAGTCGTATTCGGTCAACAATGGATCACACTAATCATGTCCATTTTTAGTGTAGTGATTGTAACGTCCCGAAAGCAAAACAGCATAAGCAATGGTGATAGTAATGGTTTTTGGGCCGCAATATATGAAGTTTCTGCAAACCATGAAACATGATGGTTCATGATGGCTCTAGCCAAGGGTAGAACCAAAAATTATTTTCAGGAGGGGCCAAATTATTTTCTGGAGCTGTGGAAAAAAGAAGGAAGGAGGAGAAAATAAGCTCATAAAGTGAACTGCTAGACGTATTCAACCTAATTACTAATTTTTATCCTAAACTATTACGTTTTGTCACCCAAACGCCCCCTCAGTTTTTTGAATATAGGCTCCTATCCTATATATACCCATAATTCCCCGAACGCGCACCCCCCACCCCCACCACTTTTCTTACTGTTTAACAAAAAAATGTGTACTCGGTCAAAATCTCTCAAAAATCTAGGTGGAGCCATGGCCCTCGTAATCCCTAATTAGTTCCGCCCCTTTTTCTTGGAATATACCATTCTTAAAGCATAACATACATGTTAAAATTTTGATTTAAAAAAAAAGAAGGCAATTAATGAGATCTCAACATCGAGAAAGAATACAGGGCTATGGGATGCGTTGTTGAAGAAAATGGAGTTTGGATGGGACCTTGGAATTGGAGGACATTGCACGTACACATGCATCGATCAATTAGTTCAATTGAACTTTATAATCCAACGGTGGAGAGAATTTGGTTGTAATGGATCGGACCACATTTTTTTTTCTTGGGATGGGGGTTGGGGTTAAAGGTGTTAAAATTGATGCTGTACTCGGACCACTTACAATAGATTTATCACAATATATCAATTACGGGTGTGTTTGTTGGGCAGAATAAATTGAATAATTTTTTTTTATTATAATTTTATCTCACGTTTAGTGCTGTAGTAGATAGGATTTTCACAATTGGTGCAAGCTAGATAGAATATCGTGTAGGATAAAACAATCTCACTTACATCTTTTATCTCACAAGATGCTGAATTATTCTATCCTACCTAAAATGTGATATTATTTTATCCTTCTACTCGTGAGATAGCAAAATAATGCCAAATTAATTTTAAATTTAAATTTTTTTTTAGAAAAATCTTTCTTTGGTCACCACTTTAAATAATTAACTTGTTTAATTCAGACTTCACCGCTAAAAAATTTTAAGTACTCAACGAATAAAAAAAATTATTTTTGACATGATATTTATAATTTCATTTATTTAAAAAATATTTTCTTACGACTTTTTATTCGATATTCACAAATAAAAATTATATTATCAACCGATTCTTATGGACATTGATTAAAATATAGTACATAAGTAATGTATTTTTGTTTGTAAACAAAGAATTTTTCAAAGATTAACTTGATATTCATAAATAAAATCAAAATTTCCTTTGTGAATTTTTCCAAGTTAAAAATAGTGTAAGGGTAAAATGTAATATAGGTAGATTGATTGTTTTGCTATGACCTAATAGCATTTTTTAAATAGGTTACACATGTTTGCACTCAAAAAATTGTCATTAATATCAAATTTGTCATAAACATATATATAGTTTTGGAGGCTTGACATAATATTTGGAGTGTAATTAGACCTATCTTTTCAAATATTAGACAAAAGATGCTAATATTGGTTCATTTGCAAAAGTTTTACTAAATTATTTTATCATACCCAAATACTTAATTTAGGATTGCAACAAACGCAAAGTTTATTTAATCATATCTTATTAGTTCTTATCATATCATATCTCGCATAATCCATATTCGACTAATATATATCCTATCTGACATAAATCCTATCTGACTAATTCCAACATTTTTCCTACCCATCATTTATTCTATCATATCCTACATTTTTATTCAGCACGCCAAACGCAACTTATAAGTAATTAGTAATTAATTCATTAATATTGTTAGTTTTTATGTCAGATATTTATGCGAATGTATAAGCACTTATATATATATATATATAGTCCGTTTCTGGTATGGATTGGTCTGTATAGACAGAGCCTTTTCACAATGTTTTTGAGTCATAAAAACATTGGGAGTGTTTTTTACGACGTAAAACCCTAGTAAAAATGACCGGTCCGTATGGGTCAGTGCGCACCTGAAATTTTTCGTATATATATATGCTATGGATATTTAACTAAGAAGTTAATTTTTACATTTAAAGTCGGTTTTTATACGAGGTACAAATAATTCTATTTCACGTTAATGGTTTCTTCTTAATTTTGGTGTAAAATTTGAATTTCAATAGTAGATGAATTATGTAACATTGATGAAGAGCCCTAATTGCATTCTTTGTTAAGGTCATGGCAAATAACTCGGATGTCGATTTTGTTAGTAGAAAACAATTTGGTCCAAATCCAATCGAAGTTTGGCCTGTGTTTTCCTATGTCATACGGAAAATGATATGTAACTTGAAAAATATTTTAAAGTTTATTTAAAATTAATTTGACTAATTATTTAAAAAATTGAAAGAAGAAATAGTAAGGGTGTGTTTAATAGAGCTTATTTTTCATGAAAAATATCGAAGTTATTTTCCATGTTTTAATATGTCTGATAGCAAAAAAATTTCGGGTAGATTTTTTCTTAAAAAAGGTCACGTGACCCATTTTTTCCTATATTTTTACGGAAAAAAACTCCCACCTCCGCCCCAGGTTTTTATTTTGCGGGGAAAATTTTGTGTTTAGTCGTCTTCCTCATCGGCTCAGTCGTCTCTCTTTCGTACTTGATCTCAAGCCCTCACTGCAAGCACAAAGGTATTTCTTCTCTTTCTCCTTCCCCTCCATCTTTATTTTTCTCTCTATCCCTCCCTCTCTTCTATAGATTCACTTCACATTTAGGGCTTTTTATGTTTGTTGATTTGATTTGATTTTTCAATTTGTTCTATGTGTATATGTATGTTGGGGGTTGTTTACTGCCCACCAATTGTTCGATATATTGCCCCAAAGAACTGAATCTGTAAATCTTTAGGTTATTCATTCAGAACTTTGTTGGGTTTGATCTTGTTTGGCTATTTTTATGGTTACCTGGAGTCTACAATTAATGTTGGAGTTGTTTTAACTTTTTGTTCCATCCTAGGACAATGATTATACTTAATATCAATCGTTAGCCACATATTCGGTTCAAAGTAATAGGCCCCCCTGCTGTTTTTCATCACCTATGGAGTGAATTCTCAAAAGGAGTACACAGATTAATTTTGCTCAAGAGAAACCAACTAATTATTTGACAGTATAGCTTACTCGATGTGAATACTAATGATTGTCCATAAGTGACCAAAAATTCCCGTACGTATATTAACAGCCAAATCAACAATAAATTGCCCATCTTTCTTATCATTTTCAAATAAAGCTGTGTCTATTTTTGGGGGACCCTTCTCTTTTTATGGTAAAAATCTTAACATGAAAAGTGTTGTTTTGGTTTCTCAAATTCCTATTCCTTCCTTTGTTTGTATGATCTTTTTGGCTGCTCTAGAAATCCTTTTACCTTTTGACCCAGCTTTCCTTTTCCTTTCATTTTCCATTGTGTGTCTAACCCTGATAGGGACCTTTGAGGCTAGTTAGTCTGACTTTGCAGTTATCAGCAGTGTTTAGTGCAGTTTTGAACAGAGAGCTTATTTGTATAGTGTATGTATATATAGGCTCAATTACACTTGTCTCTAAGCTTCCTTCCTTCATTAGTCTTTAGTCTTCAACGACACATACAATACAAATTAAAGGTTCATATCTCCTCATGTCACGTAACCACAATGTTCATTTGTACCTTTTACATACATATATACATAACTGTTGATATTATTTATGTTACTGATTCATTTATGTTTGATAGAATATGCTCGATCTAATTCCATGTAATTGAGCTAGCTTTCTATATTTTATTTGATTTCCATTTACTTAGTTATACAAAATGCTCCATCATCATATAATTATTTCTATGCAATAAATGTTTAACGAGATCTTTCCTTTATCTAGTTACTCAGTTTGATTTGAGGGTGAGGGGGCCGGGTGTTGATATTTAGATATTGTTTTGTAGCCATTTACTATAATTCTTCATTCTTTTAGTTTGTAGGTGTGTATTAATTTGCACTCTATTCTTTGTGAAGAAAATGCATATTGCTTCCCCATATTCTGGAAGTTGGGATGCTAGATAATTATAGGCTATTCACAATGTGGATGCAGCTATGAAGCTGCGAAAGTCGTATCTTTCATGCAGTCCACAGGAGTACCTTTGCATGAGTTCACGTTCATATATTAAGGCACTCGACCAATGGTTGCTCATGATCTTGGGAAGCAAATGCATGTATTAATTATTCGGGTTGGGATTGAACTGATGAGCACCTAAGTGATGCATGAATGCTCTCTTGGATATGTATTTTAATAGTGACACAAAAAGAGTTGGCCGGGATGTAGTTGGATTGAGATATGTAATGTGGTTCAAACGTTTGGTGTAGAATGTCTACTTTCTTGGAGTATGTTTAAGCCAAAGCCAACTGGGTCAATGGATGATGATAGTGATTCTATAATTATTCAGCATTTTTCATTTACTGCTAATTTATCGGTGCTGTTAGAGAAAGTAAGAAAGGTTTCGGTCGGCTTGCCATCACGTGTTTGGCCCGTGCGTTTTAGGCTTCAATATAAAATGCTCCTTCTTGTCTAAATTGTGTGATTTGAAGTTATATATATATATATAAATGATCTGTAATTTATAGCTGCATTTAATTGGTTGCTAAAGCGGATACGTAATGTTGAATTCTGGGTATATACATTAGGGATTTAGGGTGGGGCAGGGTAGGGGCAGGGCTTCTTTTTAAGTATATATTAATGCAATGCCATGTTGCCACACCTTTAGATACATAGTTAATTTGCCTTCATTTTGCTTTAGAATATATGGTGTCATTACCTTAAAAAATGGGATCCCACATTACATTCATTTTAGCTCAATTTATATATATATCATCTGCCCTAGGATACCTTCGCCATTGAACAAAGAATGGTAAAATTGGGCATATAGTAATAGTAGTATGTTACGATATGTTGTACCAAGTGCGCACATGGCAACTTAAAATGTAATCTTGATTATTGGTTGCATTTCTCCATAGTATATGGAGAAAAATTGAATAAGAATGCTTAGTTAGTAGTACTGATCCATTGTCACTTGTATGATTTTTTTGTTTTTTTTTTCAAATTTGATACTAGTCTTCCACACTCATATAGTTCATACGAGTGAATTAAACTCGTATAACTAAAATTTACAGGAATGATAAATTTAGTCTTTGTATATCATTCAAATTATATTTTACTCATTTACATCTCTTTTGTGTGAATGAAGAGGTATTCATACCCAGTATGATTGCCGTAGATTGCTTGGGTAAGAAATAGGTAAAAAGGGGAAGGAAAAAAAATATAGTGGGCCCAAAATATATGGGCAGACATGATAGTCTTTGTATATCATTCAAATTATTATTTTCTAGCTAATCAAACAAGTTAGGATAGAAAATATAAGTTTTTCTAGTTGGAAAATAAATGCAATCAAACAACTTTAGTTGGAAAATACAAAATTTTTCACATGAAAAATAAATGCAATCAAACAACTCAAAGATAATTTTTTCAATGGAAAATTTTTCATAGCAAAATTTTTTGAAGGAAATTTTTTCCATGTAACAAATTTTCCATATGAGTTATCAAACACATCCTAAGTAATGAAGATACATTTACACTTTGTTTTTGAATTCTACCTCTTAAGATTTTTAGCTGCTCATTTGAGCATGGAAGGGTACTAGTCAATTGTTGAACATTTGTTCTTCCCGCAAACACACATTCAACAGAAAGTCTGGTCAATTCAAGGTAGAATTAATTATAATCTGATTTAAAGTCAACTTAAATTTGACAAACTCACCTGAACACAAAAATAGGTATTTGAGAATCTAAGCTAAGATAATCAATGAAGCGCTCCTTCTTGAATTTGGAAGGATATTTTTTTAAATATATATATAGGGTCTATTTTTAGTATGGACTAATCTTTATATATTGGTTCTTTTACGACGATTTTTCGTTATAAAAATAATACATGAAATTTTCTGTATTTATATATGGACTTAAGTGAGAAAATTTATAATTGAAGGTGCTTAAGTGTAAGAGGAAAAACTTTAGGGGCCTTTAAAAATTATAACTCCCCACCGTGGCTCTTTTTTCACCCTGAGGCTCTCTGCTCACTTCTTTCTTCTGAGTTCTTCACTTCTTCAATCTTCAACTTCACCACCGTCCACACTCCACACGGGCCACCGCAACAGCGCCGTCTCCCCCACCTGCGTCGGCCCCTGGACTCCCCAGTCCCGAGGTGCGGCAGTCACCCTCCCTCCCACACCAAGGTAAATACTTTCTATTTTCTTAGATATACTTTTTAATATTAGGTATAATAATTTTATTTGTTGATTACTTGCATGATATTAGTTTTATTTCTTGATTAATTGCATAATATGAAGTGTTTTCTTGAATTATTGATTAATTGTTGAATATTTTGTGATTTAGGTGAAAGCCCTAATTTTGAAATATTAGTTCTAAGTTCTGTTGTTGCATAGTTGGTATGTTGATTTCTTTGTAATAAGATAACAAATTTCTCATTTTCTCTATCTCTATCTCTTTTCCTCACGCCGGTCACGCTGCTTTGGCTTTACGACGACATCGTCGTGCGCGCACATTGTACTCCTCCGTCGACTGATGGACCAGCACACACACCACCTTAACACGTACGACAGCATTCATCTTCTTCTCTCTGTCTACACTCTCCTCCATCTATTCTTCTTTCTAATTTAGGGCTTTTAAACTAGATAGATATTAATTAATAGAGGTGTTTGGATTCTTACTTAGCTTATCATTTCTGTGTATCCGTTCTCTATTATCTGGTGGGTGCCTCCTCCTCGACATTCTGTATTCTCTATTCTCACAAAGCCAAAGTCCATCAATTTTTTTGTCTGAAATAGGTTTTCAATTTGAAGTTTGGGATTTTAGAATTTCAATTTCACAATTAATTTGGGATTTTAAGCTTAGTATTTTTGTTCCAATTATTGCTTCTTTAGGATTTAACCATTGTCTAAACCCATGGTTATCCAAAAAAAAAAAAATAGATACTAATACACGCCTTGTTTTATTAATAAAAAAAATTCTCATTTCATTCTTAATTGCATGCATTAATGAATGTTTTACTTTATGAGCTGAGCATATCTCATTTTCTGTCTTTAATCTTTTGCCAAAGAAATCTAGGGTGTTCATTTAGATGTAGATTGTAGAACTCTTTAGTGGCATGATTTGGAACTATGAATAGTTGAATTACTGCTCTGCATGCTAATTAAAAGAAACAGTTTGGCTCAACAAATTATAGTTGTGGTGCTAAATAGAACTTTGCCTCAATAATTGTGTTTCTTACTGTTTCATAGTGTGTTGATGATGGTAATGGGAAGGTAACGTTGCTAGATGTGACATGGCAGTATAGGTGCAGGTGCTTGGTGCATTTCTGTTATTTGTTTTGTGCATAATTTTTCCTGCAGGTTGTTACACGTACTTATTGCAAACATGTTTACACCAAATTTGGATTAGACTTGACAAACACAATTCAATAAAGAAGTCCTATCTTTTTTTGCATTTCTTTAATATATATATATATACTTTAAACCGGTTCTTTTCTTTTTTATTATTATTTAAAATTATATACGTTTTCAACATTTTTTCCTCCTCTACTGCTCTTTGGCTATGGATTTGGGTTTTGTTTGAATGGTGAAGTTTAAGTTTTGGTTTAGTTTCTGTTTAATGTGTCTCCCCCGTTTTGTGACAAAGTTTCTGGCCGGAAACTCTACTGGGCTTTCTTTGAGCAATGGTGGGAATTAACATATACAATCATCACCTAGAAGCCTATGTTCCTTCCACCGCGTCTCACTTTGCCTTTCGCATATTTTTAAGAAAAACATTCATTCAACATAATTAGCTTAATCAATTGTCATGGATAACACTTTTACGATGGTAACATAAGTAGAACTCTAAATTTGAGTTGTCTAAAAATGAAAAATATGACTCCGTATTTGAGACAGAGGGAATAATAGTGTTTTAGCTAATTGTGCATTGCTTTTGTGGAAAAGTAGTTTGTTTTTTCTCCATTTGATTTACTTTCCCAAAATTTATACTATGAAGTTTGTTTTCACATTGTAGGTACTTGATTTTCAAGCTGCCAAGGGAGGACTTCCTTTTTAATTTACGGTTGTAATCTATCCTAAATGTAGCTGTGTTCTTTTGTTATTTATACTCGTCATTTTATTTTAATACTCTATTTTCTTTTGCTTCAATCATATTTTGATCATTGAACTTCATCACGTTTGTTAAACGTGTTTTATTGTGATTTTTTAATTTATAAAACACGTTTTTGTTGTCCCTTTATCCCGTTTAAAATTTATACTATGAAGTTTGTTTTCACATTGTAGGTACTTGATTTTCAAGCTGCCAAGGGAGGACTTCCTTTTTAATTTACGATTGTAATCTATCCTAAATGTAGCTGTGTTCTTTTGTTATTTATACTCGTAATTTTATTTTAATACTCTATTTCCTTTTGCTTCAATCATATTTTGATCATTGAACTTCATCACGTTTGTTAAACATGTTTTATTGTGATTTTTTAATTTATAAAACACATTTTTGTTATCCCTTTATCCCGTTTAACGTAAATCTCTATCACTGGAAGTTCCCCTGTTAAGTTATGGCTCAAAGAAGCTAGCTTTGATGTTCTATCAATTTAATACAGTTGAAAATGCCTTACGTTTCTACCTCAAGATGTTAAATAATAGCTTTCGATACTAAATTGAACTTTAGTTTACATTTCCCTCGGTGATTTTGTTCTTCCCTTTGGTGAGTTTGCATTTACATTAATTTTCATTTTTCTAATACAAATTGTAGCTTTGACACAAAATCCATGATTTCTTTGGCTTTAATATTTTATTATTAACTTTGCAATTGTAAAATGCATGATCTTGGTTGATGCTTGGGTAACTTTTGGTGCAGTTTTGGTTAGTGTGTTCCTACCATTCAATGACAATATATGTGTTGTAGGATGCCATCTTGACTGGAATTTTTTTTCTCTTCCTTTATAAAACAAAAATTCTTATGTCATTGTTGCTTTACATTGTCCTTTTGAGTTTATGTTTCAGTATTGAATGATTACACTAGTTAGGCCATAGTGCCATCAGCACAGGCTACCCCTAGTTGTATAATATTAGTTTATTTAGGTCTAAACCCCTAATTTTAATTGATTATTTGTATAATATTTGTTGACAAGGAGGAAGATTTGCAATACTTCCAAAATATGAAAAACCGTAGAATGTTATTGTAATTACTCATAATTGTTCACCTTCGTTATTTGATTTGTATGAAGTATTATTATTAATGCTATTATGTTTGCATTAAAATTTTATAGCTTTAAATATGTTTTTGTGTGCTTTGAATTTCGCTCCCCCTTTAACCTGATACCTGGCTCCGCCACTGCGCAACAGGCACAGAGAGACCACCTCCAAATTTCTTCATGGTAATCTCGACTCAGTAATTATCCAAAAGCAAATGATGACAGAAACCCTAGCTTTACAATCATCGTCTTCGTCATCGATCAGTACCAATTCCCCACCCCCTGAAGATGCTTGGGTTACTGCATACCAAAGATTACTCCCTCAATGGCACTCCCTCACTCCCTCCACTCAGGTACTTTACTCTCTCTCTCTCTCTCTCTCACTCATATCTCGACGATGCCTATCTTTTGTTCCATTCCGTTCCGTTATATATGCTCTTTCTTTTTCCTATTTATAAGATTGATTCAGGTTTCCTTTTTTGGAGTTTTATACTCGAGTTTCGCGGTTCTTTAGAAACCACTCATTGTGCGTCCCCTGAATTAATTTTTACCACTAAAACAGAAAAGAAGAACTACAGGTTTAAGCTAATAAAAAACTGCAGTACCCCCCCCCCCCCACCCCCCACCCAACACACAACCCAAGGCTTCGTATCGCTTTTAAATTAATTGAATCCCTAGTTTCCCTACAGGATAAGGATAAAGAAAACAGGTGTTTCTCCCCTAACTTTCTCGGGATAGAAAGAACAAAAGCACAACATGTATTAAATAATGCACAAATTCTCGTGCAAGACCTAATTCATTCCATTTATATCATACTTAACACGTGCTCTTAGGGCACATGTTAACACTACCCAACTGTTTGTTTTCCTGAAAATATTTCCTCAGGAACTCCTGGTGCCAAGATTTAAATGTGCACTCACTCTCGTGTTCTCATATACTGAAGTTATACACAATGTTTTGGATGTGCTGCGTATGTGTGTGTCTTTGACTCGAGCCGAGAAATAATACAGTAAGTAACAACATATATCTTGCTAGCATACTCTAGCTGAACATATGAATTTGATTAACAATATAACAAAGGAACAGAAAGCAGCAGGAAAAGTAGAATGGTTTGGTATTTAGATGAAAACGATGTCGAATTAGTAAGAAGTAAAGGGACCTTCCCCCTTGAATCAGACAAATATTAAGAAATAAAATACCAGAGTCCAATCCCCAACTTTTTTTGGCTTGTCCCTCCGTAACTCAAATCCTATTTGTGGTGGATTTCTTTGCAGTCAGCCATTCCAATTGCCATATCGAGAGTTAATCAGATTGATGCAGCCAGACTGGACGTTGAAATGTCCGCCATGTTGAAAGAACAGTTGGTTAAGGTTTTTTCTTTAATGAAGGTATGCCTATCTTAGAGCTTAATTGTTTATACATGATACATCAAGAGGAAGTACTTGTTTAGCTAATATGTACATTTTGTTTGAGTGACATTAATTTATTTTCCCTCATATTCTTTGGGATTAGCCAGGGTTGTTATTCCAATATGAACCAGAACTCGATGCTTTCCTCGAGTTTCTTATATGGAGGTTCTCTATTTGGGTTGATAAGCCTACACCAGGAAATGGTCTCATGAATTTGAGATATAGAGATGAACGTGCCATTGAAACGAGAGGAAAAGGTGAGAAGTTCCCGAGATGCCCCTATTCTGATGGTTGAACTGCTTTCATTAGAGCCCCTTACAGGCAACCTTGCACTAGTCCAGCTTTACTAATACATGCAGATTTTTGCCTTCTGTTTGTGCATGTCAACCTTCAGTGAGAACTGGTTTGGAGGGACCTGGACTCTCTGTGGCTCAGAAGATATGGTATTGTGTTGCCACTGTTGGTGGCCAATATATCTGGGCCCGTCTACAATCTTTTTCTGCTTTTCGCCGATGGGGTGATTCTGAGCAGGTACTTTTATATACTTCTTCCAAGCAGTAATCTCTCTGACTCTCTCTCTCTAGATATGTGCTTGTCTATGTGGATGTATTTATCTTGAAGAAGGAGGATCCAGCAATTTAATCATTCTATTGGCCTGCTCTTCAGAGGTCTGTGGCACGTCGATCATGGTATTTACTACAGCGTATAGAAGGATTTTATAAAGCTGCATCGTTTAGCAACCTGCTCATATTTCTTTGCACAGGAAGGTATGTTTCTGAGCTGTGAGCACCTTGCATTTATACTTTTGATGGCTTTTCTGAATGCATATAGTCAATAGATAGTCCTACAGATAATTAATATTAAACTGTAAAAGGGCTTAGCATTTTTCACTCTCAAATGCCCTTCCCTTATGCATGAAGAAAAGAACACATTAACCAAACTGACTGTGCGCAAGAGAAATGCAAGCAAATTGAAAGTTGATGTTGCTAAAGCTTCCTTTAACAACTTTTGTTGATCCTTTTTATGTCTTTCTTTGTTTCTTTGATTGATAAAATGCCTGTTTATTCATAGCCACTGGAGGTTGAATGCAGTTGGATTTAATTTTTAACTGTTGGTGTCATGTAACTGATTGTCAATTAAGCTAAAATTGGATACTTGAGTTCTGATTCCATTAACAATTTTCAGCCTTGTCTTTTTTTTTGCTCTGATCTTCTACAAGTTTTATGTACTCATGAAAGTTGACATGAATCAGGTTACTTTAATATGATACTATGATGATAATATTTGGATTCAGGGGTGAAGTCTAATTTCAATAGGATAGGATGTGAATTTGAGACATCATATCTGCACTTACACTATATAGAACGGCATCTTCCATATGTAACTTGTCACCTATGGCTTAAATATATAGACCAAAGCTTGCAATTACTTGAAACTTTTCTTCACAGAATATGATGCCGTCAAATTTTAGAGGGTTATGTTTAAGGACAGTGAAACAGGGTTTTAATGAATTTTGGTACAAAATAAGAAAGGGGTAACTAGAAATAACCCTTAAATTAATTGATGGAACATTCTTCTGCATGCTAGCCACTGGTTCAGAGGTGATCAAGCTGGTATTAATTTTCCTTGCTGAAGTAGCAGAATGGGAAAGTTACATATAAGAGGAACCAAATAGAGGCTTATTTGAGGATATGCCCAAATGTTATGCATGGTGTTCTTTGGAAATGTTCTAACTTCATTCTAGATCACACCAAAGTTGAATATATTGCTTATTCTGTTATTATTTCAGTGATACGACAAGTTCGCTTTCTTGTTAGAAACCTATCTCTGAGTATATGTTGGGCAGACTTGAGAGCATCTTTAGTTTTTGTTAATCTTGAAGGAATTAATCACTTTCTATGCACATACAAGAACTTTATTTGTATTTGTGTTTTGTTTTGATGCAGGTTTAGAAATCTTATTGAGAGAGCTCTAAAAGCAAGACTTGTCTACGGTAGCCCTCACATGAACCGAGCTGTTAGTTTTGAGTACATGAATCGCCAGTTGGTCTGGAATGAATTCTCGGTAACACTATTATGGACTATTATTCCTTAATATTTTATTTTGCTTGGCAATCTTTGTGTGCCCTTCTATATATATCATAAAGTTCTGAACATTAATGACAAGAACTCGAAAATCTGACTGAAGATTTGTTGATGGAATATCCCAAGAGCACCATCCCCCTGCATCTTTTCCAAATTCTGCTTCAGGACCTTAAAAAATCTTGTTTTCAAATTCACTATCTTGCTATTATAAAACTTCCTGCTTAGATTTCATGTATTTAGTAGTGTAACAGAGAGAGAGAGAGAGAGAGAGAGAGAGAGAGAGAGAGAAATATTCCTTGTTGAACACTTATCTTAAAACTGTTGTGATTTGTAGGAAATGTTGTTGCTTCTTCTTCCTCTTCTCAATTCATCATCAATAAAAAGTTTCCTTCGTCCATTCTCGAAGGATAAATCATTGAATTCTGCAGAGGATGAAACGTTATGCCCCATTTGCCAGGCAAATCCGACCATTCCATTTTTAGCTCTCCCTTGTCAGCACAGGTACATGAATATTTTGACTTCTACGTACTATACTTAAACTAGGCCCCAAATTACATTGATTGATGAAACTATTTTTCTTATAAAGTGCAAAATTGATTTATGACCTCTTAATTTGGGATGTGTTGGGTATTTTTAATGTAAATAAGTTAAACGCTTTCTTTGAATTAATGTGATTAATATTGGTGTAAGGTATTGTTACTACTGTCTTCAAACTCGGTGCTCAGCGGCTCAGTCGTTCCGGTGCTCCAGATGCAGTGAACCTGTTATCGCTATGCAACGGCATGGCAGTTCAAACAACGTTGTTACTCAACAAAATTAATTATTTCATAGGGAGAATTAGAAAAGAAATCAATCAATTACATTGTTGTATAAGAATATGCCTGCAGGCGGCATTACTATTATTTAGTTAAGGAACTTGAAAACCACATGTTCCTCTTTATTTAGTGAATCAATTCTTTTTGCAACTTTATGTTCCCTTATGCAAGGTGGATAAGTTACTTAAAGAAATGAAGAAGAAATTGACCTTTAATTTGTCTATATATCAGTTCTACTCTTTGGAATAATCTACTTCTTTCTTTTCTTTGAAAACATTATTATTTACATTGCAATATAAGTTTTATAAAAAAATTCTATAAATAAATAGAATAAGACTTTTCTAACTAGTATCAATTTTGGCAGTGTCACGAGCGTCTGTTCTTAACATGTACCATAGTTAAAAGGCAAACAACAAACATTTTCTTTATGTAATTAATTATTACTTTAATATTGGTGCATTTGCCTGCAATATCAAAAATAATATTTGTCAATTTGTATATAATTGATGATAAAAAATAAGACATGAGTTCGAGCATAAAGGAGCGAATAATGGATTTGAAAAAATGAATTAAGTTAAATTCTAACACAATTCAGATTTAAACACATTACTTGCGCAATTAAAATGTTACTTTTAGGATTTATTTGGTTTGAGTTTTAGGAATGGAATTGGCATTTTAGATGCCAAGAAACCTTTATTCCTGACATCTTTATTCTAATATATTAAGTGTTCGTTTGGTTGGAGTTTTAAGAATGAAATCGGCAAAAAATATAATTTTTGTCATTTTTTGGGAAAAAAATATTTTCGTTTCCTGGAAAAAAAAAATTCATTTTTTGGAAAAAATAATATTTTTGTTTTCTGGAAAAAAAAATATCATTTTTTGGAAAAAATAATATTTACGTTTGCTGGATTTTTTTATTTTTTTTTCATTTTCTGGGAAAAAAAATATTTTCGTTTTCTGGAAAAAAAATAATATTTTCGTTTTCTGAAAAAAAAAATTCATTTTTTTCATTTTTTTTGTTTTCTGAATTTTTTTTTTCATTTTCTAGAAAAAAAAAAAGAAGAGGAATCCTAAGCTTTCCTCCAAATTTGGAGGGAATCAAAATGAATGAAATGGAGGAATTTGACTTTTCTAAGAAAGCTCTTTTTCCTTCTAAAACTCTAACCAAACACCAAAATCCTATCTGAAATGGAATATAGAATTTTAGGAATAATCAAAAACTCGAACCAAACGAACCCTTAAAAGAAACTCACTTTCTTTTTCTTTTTCCTTTTGTAATAAAAAAAATTATAAGCCCAGGCAATTTGAAATATAAAAGTTGTACTTGATCTTGACCTAAGCAAAATAGGATCAGCAGAAACATGGAGTTATTTGTTTTTCGAAGGACTTTTCAAATCAAATAAAGTAAGTGGTTGTTTGATGTTAAGCTGGATTTAAGAAATATATATTTGTCAATCATATATATGTGTAATAGTATGTAATAATAATGGGTGAGACTATTTAAAACCTCTATTTATCTCACTAACATTTTCCATTTAATTTTGAATAGATTTACTTTTAAACACCCCCCTTATATCTCACAAACACCCCCCTCAATTAGCATATTTACTTTAAGATAAAAAAATTAATCTATCAATTTATCCATGAATAATAAATTAATCACACACTTTAAAACACCCCCCTTATATCTCACTATCTCCCCACTTTGGCCGAATTTATTCCATTTACTCTCCCCACATCAGGAGAGTAAATAGCATATGTTCTCTTCACATGAGGAGAGTTTAACTTTAAAATTTTTCAGTGGGTTTAAAAGCCAGCCTCCCCACTTCAACCGAATTTATTCCATTTACTCTCCCCACGTCAGGAGAGTAAATATCATATGTTCTCCCCACATCAAGAGGGTTTAAGATTAATTTATTATCCATGGATAAATTGATAGATGAATTTTTTTAGTTAAGGTTAATTATATTTTTAAAGTGTGTCATTAATTTTAGTTAAGGTTAATTATATTTTTAATTACATACTTTATATAAATTACTTAAGGTAAATAGGAGAGGTAAATAAGGGGTGTTAGTGATCAAAAAATCATATTTGGGGGGGGGGGGGGTGTTTGTGAGATGAGAGGCGTTAATGAGAGAAATGGAGGTTGTAAATAGTCTCACCCATAATAATTGGTAGTAAAATTGTCTACTTCAATCTCCTTATAACATGTGGCAAGATTTTTACTACTCATTAATTTACCAATTTTAGAGCATCTCCATGTAACATTTACATAACTCGTAAATATTTTTATCTCCATATGTTAATTTATCAATTTAGAGCATCTCCATGTAACATTTACATAACTTGTAAATATTTTAGTCTCCTTACGTTTTTTAAATTTGAATTTTGCCTAAAATGGTTGTACAAAATACACCATTTGTTTACACTACTACATCATATTTCTTGTGGGTGGTTAAAGGCTAACCAAACCCAATTTAAAGAAAATCAGCCTAGTTTAATTATTTGGCAACTAGAAATTGAGAAAGATGAATCAAATCAATTTAATAGGAAGCGAGAATAGAGAAAAGACCAAATTTGTTTTGAAATAAACTCCTCTGGTGGCTTTGATTCCAAATCCGGTACTACGTCTTCCATTATGTGTGTGAAGTTCTACTTAGTATTGTTGATAGGAACATTAGTTGTATTTTGTTGTGATTAATTTGAAAAAGGCGAAAAACTGTGTTTTGTTCTCGCTATTATAACTTATTGATGGTGAACTTTCTTTGTGTCGACAAGTATGATACTTATTCTCCCAAAAACTTTGAATATGCTTCATAATTATATTGTTGAAATGGAAGATATATAACCACAAGCTGTGGCCTGGTGGCTAACCACCCCAGGTTCGAGCTCTGGGGTCGACTGGGAGCTCCCCAGGTCGATTCCTGACAGCAGCAAATCAGATGGTACGGACACTCCGTGGGGCAATGCCCCCTAACCAAAAAAAAATGGAAGATATATAGATAAAAATTGAACATGACTAAATTGGGTGAAAGAATTTAGAATGATAAAACAAAAAAAAAGGTAGAGGGTTAGGGTTAGGGGTAGGGGTGGTGCACTGGAATGATTTAAAAAAAAGGATGGGGTGGGGGGGGTTTAAATTTATGGAAGAAAGGTGGTAGATCTAGCCATTCGGGAGTTTAAGGTGGGTGAATGTCCCCACTCACCCGTCCCACTCCTTTAATTTATTTATTTTTTTCATAGTACCCACAATAAATTTTGTCCAAACTACTTTGCCATTTTATCATATCAACTAGCATATGTACCGTGGATGCCTTAACACCTCAGTGGTAGATAAAACTCAATCCAAATTGACCAAACTAATTGATCTAATATAATCCAATCCATTTTTTTCGGATTTATAAATTGATTAGATCGGAGTGCATCTACTTAACCGAAAAATATTGGATTGATTCGGGATTCAAAAATTGTGTAAACTGATCTAATTAGTATATATCTATTTTTGCTTAAAGTGACCAATGTTTTTATTTTATTAGTAGTCATGGTAGTCTATTTATCATGCTTCTCCTTCTTTGTAATTTGACTATGTTTTAATTTTGTCTTGCCAATTTTAAAATTTTTCAATAAATGTATTGCCAGGATTACATTTTTTACTTACTTTGTTCGTTCGAATTAAAATCGGTCTAATACAACAATTTTAATGTTGAGTTGGATTGAATCGGTAGGGGTTGTATCAGATTTAATATCAATTGCTAAAATTGATATCGGATCAAATTGGATGCATATTAATACCCACGTGATCGAATCAGATGCCCAATCTACCAAGTTTCTCAAAATTTATTATGAAATATTACATGAATTTGCCACGAGTTGTAATTGATTTTCATAAAAGAAAAATATAGAAAATTAGTACCAAGGATAAAATATCTAAAATCCTTTTAAAAAGGGACACATCGTTTTGGTCCAACAAACGGAAAAGGCGAGACCGACAAAAGAATTGAGGACCAATCTGTTCTCTGAGCTGCGGAATCTTCTTCACTCCGGTAAATATATATATATATATATATATCGATGAATATATGAATCGATATATATATCTCTCTATATTACGAACGTAAATCATAATTATGTAGTTAATTGATGTTTGGTGTGCGAACTCAAACTTAGGGCACGTCAAATTACTGTACTTAATCTAGTTTTCAATTTCAGTCAAGAGCTAGTTGAAAGGTAATTTGAATTACAGATCGAAAACAGAGATCAAATATGCAAGTGTATGTATAGAAACTTAGGGCACGTCAAGAAAATTGATATGTATGCGCATTTCTGACTTTGAAATTTTAGATGGTTAGTTAACCACTTCCCTGTTGAATTTTTTGATGAAATTTGGTGTAGATCATGTAGATCATCTACACCAAATTTCATAAAAAAATTAAAAAATAATCCTTTTCCTCAAAAGCCCCAATTCGTATATTTGGTATGGATGAGAAATTTCCCCCGCATATATAGATATATATCTCTTATTGCAAAATCTCTTTTGCACCCTTAAAAAGGATTATGTATATACAAGATTGGAAGGTTTTGATGAAAGATGTGTATAATGGTAACTAAACACTAGTGCCTTTGACGTGAGTTACCACTAGTACGTGTATATATCTATATAATGAGGGGCATTGGTCTTTGAATACTAAAAATTATTAAGGCTCTGTTTGATAACAAGATGAAAAATGGTAGGAAAAACAATTAATTTTTATGGGAAGTTGAAAAAGAGTTGGCCAATGTGGTGAGATGCTCTCTTCCTTTTTTGCTTGTTTCCATGGAAAAAAAATTCTTTAGGTAGTTTTCCACAAAAAAGTAGTGGAGGATGGAGGGCATCTGCTCATAAAAATAACGACGAATGGAGAGCATCTCATCTCATCTCATCAAATCACTTAACTTATTTTCCAACTTCTCTTATAAATCAATTTGTTTTGCTATCATTTTCCATCTTGTTATCAAAAGGAGCCTAAGAGATAAAAGATTAGATTGTTTAGATTGTAGGATGCTTTTTAAGGGTGGATAGTGCCTTTGGCATGGGTTGCTACTAGTATATATATATAGTACAGAGTAATGTGATGATCCTAGAACATGTTCTTTTAGCAGCCTGTGTTTATTGTTCATGAATTGCTGGGTTGTGGTAAAATTGTGTGTCTGTGAGAATTTAAGAAACATAGTTTGGGTGGATTCTAGTTGTGCTAGGTCATCCATTTATTTTTTCTAATTCTCCTGTTTGCCAAAACACGAGCAAGTTTAAGCTAACTAATTTTGTTAGCAGAGGAGAGTGAGTTATGGAGGTTTTTGTTTTATTGCATCAATAGTTCGGGAGAATGCTTTGTATTGGTCGGCTTGCTAGTATAGAACTGTGCGCAGTTGAATAAATTGTTGTTTACACACTTTCAGTTCTTTCAATTGTTGACTAACTTTCCAAAAGTTTGTCCATCTCATTTTTGTTGCTTTTTATGCAAATTAGGATACATAAGATGGACAATAGATGGTACAATGGCAAACAGGAATCACGCTTTAGAGATAAACAGCAGCAGATACTAGAGGAGGTAAAGACTTGGAAATTTGAATTTCCTTGGGGTGGATTGAAGCTTATTACTTTTCATTGCTCAGATGGTTATAATTTTCATTTCATAGACCATGCAGTTACCTTCTTGTTAAGGCCATTTATACTATCATCGAATCATCTGGTTTACTCTTTTCCTTTCAAGTTTCTATCTTATTTATCGTAACTTATTTTTGGAACATAATCTATATTTATGTGTTCAAGATTTAGCTTCAGGTGATTAAATTATGATCATGGTGCTATATTAAATGGTCAACTTATCTTCAAAAAAAAAATTGTACTCGTCTATTCTCCATTTATGTCAAGAATTATTATGTAGTCTAGGGAATTTCAGTTGAGTTACTTGGGTGTTTAAGGTTGTAGCACAAATAGTAACGAGCCCCAAAGTTGAACAAATTTCCATAGTTTATTGTTGCTTTCGATCAACTAAATTTGTCATAAAGCATATTCTGTTCAGTCTGGTTTAGATCTTTTTGCAACAGGTTATGAAAACATAGAAGCCATGGAATTCCCACTAAAATGATCTGTAATTCTATGTTGTAGACAAATAAGGAATCTGTTCTAGAGGATCTTGCGGAAGACTTCCGCCTACCAATTAATCAAAGGCTAACAGAGAATGTAGACCTTGATAATGTGGAGCAAGCATCATTAGACACTCAGTTGCCATCCTCGAACATTGGGTTTAAGCTTCTCCAGAAGATGGGGTGGAAAGGGAAAGGTCTAGGGAAGGATGAGCAAGGTATGCATTTTTATGGAGTTCAATTCTCTCACATTTTATGTGCATTTAGTAGTATCATTTCCAGCCTTTGTTTTGTATTGGCATTGCGTGTATGAGATAAGCCTGTGTGATGACGGCATGTTTTTTTGTCTTTTAAGTTTATATTTTGGTAGAATGATATTAATATTTGTTAAATAGATCTTCTTGCAAACTTTATTGTGTATTTGCTTGTGATGGTCTTTGAATTTCGCTGTGGTTATTGTAGGTGCTAGTATGAATGTCCTTTTTTCAGAGGGTTGGGAGGATATTTATAAGTCAAGTAGGCAGGAAGCCCTAGTGAGAGTGACATCGGATCATTGCCCGATCATTTTGAATACAGATAGTTTTCAATGGGGACCTACTCCATTCCGGTTTGAAAACATGTGGTTAAGGGAGAGAGGCTTCAAGAATGAATTCAAAAATTGGTGGGAGAATTGTGAATGTCAAGGGTGGGAAGGATACAAATTTATGAGAAAGATGGAGATAGTTAAAAATGAAATTAAAAAGTGGAATAGAGTAGTGTTTGGCGATATTAGATTGGAAAAAAATGCGGTGACAAAAAGAATTGGAGAATTGGACGACCTTGATGCTTTAGGCAACATGGAGGAGATTGAAAGAAGAGAAAGAGGAGACTTAAAGAAGAGATTGGAGGAATTGATTATTAAGGAAGAAACGTCTTGGTACCAAAAGACAAAAGTTAAAGGAGTCATTGAGTGGGACAACAATTCTAAGTTGTTCCATAGAATTGCTAATGGGAGAAAAGTTAATAAATTGATAAATAAAATTGAAAACACAAATGGTGAGGTGTTATCCTCAGAAGAGGAAATTGTGGAGAAGATTACATCTTTTTTTGAGGAGCTGTACAATCAAAAGAGAGAAGCGGAGTTTGGAGTTGAGGGCTTGGAGTGGGCTGAAATTAGTATAGAGAGTAGGGAAAGGCTAGAGAAACCATTCGATGAGAATGAGATCAAAAGAGCTTTGTTCCAATGTGAAGGTGATAAGGCCCCGGGCCCGGATGGTTTTACCATGGCAGCCTTACAAGATGGGTGGGAGGTAATTAAGGAAGACATAATAAAGGTGTTCAATGAATTTTATGAGAAAGGGGTGGTGAACGCAAAAACAAATGCGACGTATATTTGCTTGATTCCGAAAAAATTGAACTCGAACTCTGTTAGAGACTTTAGACCAATTAGCTTAGTAACATCATTGTACAAAATTTTGGCCAAAGTTCTCTCATTGAGATTAAAAGAAGTTTTGGGGGAGACAATTGATGCATCACAGGGGGCATTTGTGCATGGTAGGCAAATTTTGGACATGGTTCTAGTAGCAAATGAAGTGGTGGAAGAGTATCGTTCTAGAAAGAAAAAAGGTATTGTTGTGAAAGTCGACTTTGAAAAGGCTTATGACCATGTGAGTTGGGAGTTTTTAGACTTTGTTTTGGGAAAAAAAGGATTTGGGGCTAGATGGAGATCATGGATTAGAGGATGTTTGTCTTCGGTTAACTTCTCGGTATTTGTTAACGGGAGACCAAGAGGCCATTTTGGAGCTTGTAGAGGGATTCGTCAAGGAGACCCGTTGTCCCCCTTCTTATTCATTTTGGTAGCGGATACACTAAGTAGGTTGATGAGGAGAGCGTGTGACAAACAAGTGATTGAAGGTTTTGTGATAGGGAGGGATAACGTTAAAGTTTCACATTTACAATTTGCAGATGATAGCATTTTCTTTGTATCAAATAAGGATGAGAGTGTTGATAACTTAGCTGGGATTTTAAATTTGTTCTCTCTAATCTCGGGTTTAAAAATCAATATGGGGAAGAGCATGGTAGTGGGGATTAATATGGAGACTGATAGGCTAGATGAGATTGCGAATAAGTTGGGGTGCGCTAGAGGGTCATGGCCTATGAATTATCTAGGGCTACCACTAGGTGGTAACCCTAGTTCCTATTCTTTCTGGGAGCCGGTCATTGAGAGAGTTGCTAGGAGACTCCAAGATTGGCATAAAAGTTGCCTTTCTAGAGGGGGTAGGTTGATCTTAATTCAATCAGTTCTTAGTAGTATGCCCACTTACTTCCTATCAATTTTTAAAATTCCAAAAAGGGTGGCTTGGACTATGGAAAAAATGTTAAGGGACTTCTTTTGGGAAGGGAAAGGTGAGAGCAAGAGTGATCATTTGGTAAGATGGGAAGTAGTATCTAAACCAAAAAAATTTGGGGGAGTCGGTATAGGAAACTTACTCAAAAGGAACATCGCCTTGCTTGGTAAATGGTTGTGGAGGTTTCCCATGGAACGCGACAATTTTTGGCATTCCATCATTGTGAGTAAATATGGCCTTCACCCTAATGGTTGGGATGCGAATATTGATTTTAATGCTTCTCTTCGATCTCCTTGGAAATCTATAGCAAAAGGATGGAATACTTTCATGGTTAATACTAAGCTAAGGGTTGGGAAAGGAGATAGAACCCGTTTCTGGGAAGATAGTTGGGTGGGTCATCGTCCGCTAAAAGAATCATTTCCCCGTCTTTACCGACTGTCCAATAATCGTAATGACAAAATTCAATCGGTTCTTGTGTGGTCGACAGATTACAACCATTCGTGGAACTTAGAATTTTCTAGACACTTTAATGATAGGGATTGTGATGAGTTTGTGACCCTTCTGAATACAATTGATAGTGTACAATATAACCGGCATTCTCCAGATACAAGGGTTTGGGTTGGGCACAAGTCGGGAGAGTTCTCTTGTAAATCATACTTTGAAATTCTTTGTTCATTCTCTCTGTCTACATCCCCCATGCAGAGGTCATTTGGAAAGGTGGTACCCCAATAAAATCAAAGTTTTTGCGTGGCTGGCTTCTTTGGGGAAATTGAATACGTGTGATGTGCTTCAAGCTAGGAGACCTTACATGGCGCTATCCCCATCTTGGTGTATAATGTGTAAAAAGATGGGAGAATCTGTGGATCACATTTTGTTGCATTGTGAGTTTGTAAAGCATATTTGGGCTAAATTATGGGTTCTGTTCGGAGTAATTGGGGCTGTCCCATCTAGATGGGCAGAATTCATTGTCATAAAATGGAGATTTAGGCAGCATGGCAAGAAAATTAGTGTGTTGTGGAGATTTTTTATGATGGTTGTAGCTTGGCTAGTATGGCTTGAAAGGAATAGAAGAGTGTTCGAAGATAGATGGAGTAGATCGGAAGAGTTATGGTGTCATGCTCAGTTTCTCGTGGGTCTTTGGGCAAAAGCTTCAAATATTTTTGATAGCATAGAACAATATTTATTCTGTTTAGATTGTAACAGTTGCCTGGGATAGTTCCTTGTTTAGTCAGCAGGGTGTTTTGTTCTCATTCTAGCTTTTCAGATTGACTTCCAGAGGATGTCTTATCCTCTGAATCTTGGAGATCTTTGTATTGTCTTTCCTTGTTTTTGGAATAAAATTTCTGTTTCCTATCAAAAAAAAAATGTGGTACTGTCCTTTTTTTGACTTTGCAGTTCTGAAATTCTGTGCTCTGTTCATTGGATTCTAGCTTTAAATTTACTCCGCAAGTTACTTTGTATTCTTACAATTTAAGTTGCAAGGGGTGTGAGTTAATTGTTAGTATGTTTTCTCACTTTTAATCAAGTGGATTTTTTCTTTTATTCCACACATTTGGTTAATCTTAGCATATCAATGGATTAGTATATAGCCAAATTCCATATTTGAGTCACTTATGTTTAATCATTGGTCCTTTTGCCTAGTGGTGTTAGATGCCTTAATGTTTGGATGGTATGTGGGGTCGATTTATTGAGAGGGTTTTCTAGTTCTATAATCATCACTACTACTAGATTTATATCCATCACAATAAAAATTATTGTAGATGTTTTTTGTTTATTTTTTTCTCTAAGTTATATTAGGACTGTTTAAGAAAAGATTTATATGCGTTTGAGACTTTGACTTCATAGGATGGCTATCACAGTTGACTCTATATAATGAGTTTGATGAACAAGTACTGTTCTGGTCTGTTTTCAGCCCATATCTTGTGTTACTCTGGCTTGGATATTTCACTTTACTCATAATTTAAGCTAACTTTTATTTATTTGTTTGTGATCCCACATTTATTGAGATGAATCATATATTTTCAACTAGTGCAAGTACTTCTGCAGGCACACTTTTGCATAATCCATCTCAACATCTCGTTGAACCTTTGTTGTTGTTAGGCAACTGTATAATTCCTTCTTTTGCTGGTCCATCCATAAACTGATCTCTTCTTTTGAAGTTGTGAACAAGGAGGGCAGTTTAACGTCTCATTCATTATTGATTTAAATGGATGTTTGGATTAGTGGGGGTGGGGCCCCAATACCCATGGTTATAAAAATAAAATAAAAATGGATGTTTGGATGTTAAGTTATTGACATATCCATTATGACATTACTTTCTTCTTTTTTCTGTCTAATGACTCTAATATAATTTTGTTATACTATGATTTGTGTGAAGGCATAACCGAGCCAATAAAATCTGGGATGAGAGACCCAAGATTAGGAGTAGGGAAACAAGAGGAAGACGATTTTTTTACTGCAGAAGAAAATATCCAGCGGAAGAAACTTGATGTGGAGTTAGAGGAGACTGAGGATAGTTTAAAGAAGCGGGAGGTATGGCCCATATAACTTGTAGTTATAGTATTAATCAATGTCTACAAAGATAAGATAAATTGAGGTTGATGCTTTACTTTTTCTGAAACCCTACATTTAATAGCAGAAGGCAGCATATAGCATATATGTGTGTCTTTTGACGGGAATGGTATATCATAAAGGGAACATCAACTACTTTTGGAGGTCTTGAGAAATTTCGTTGCAGTTTTTATTACCTGGTGGCTTCTACTGCCTGCTTCCTGCACATTATGAAAATCCAGGTTATGGCAGAACGTGAGCAGAGAATTCAAACTGACGTGAAAGAAATTCGGAAGGTTTTCTATTGCGAGCTTTGCAACAAGCAATATAAGTTGGCCGTGGAGTTTGAAGGTCACCTAAGCTCATATGATCACAACCATAGAAAGGTAAAATGGCTTCTGTTAGCTGATTTAAACCTTATGACCCTACATTTAATTATGTAGCATGGATACTTCAAAAATTTAAGAAATAGAGTATCAGATATGGATACAGCACCAATGTGTTCCAATACGTATCCATTGCTCCAAATAGTATCCATTGACTTCTGTTTTTACAATTTTTACTTATGGTCGCGGCATGGACTTGGCTGGAGTTAATCCTCGAGTTTATTCCTAAGAAAAGAACGGTATGTAAGTGACTCAATGTTATAAAACCCTGCTGAGGCGCTACGTGGTGGGCCGGTGCCCTGCCACTTTGTCTCCCTGCACCGGCGGGATGGCGATTGGCAGGATTGTGAATTTGTCTGCTCCTTTTTGTTTTAGAATTAATTTTATATTATTATGTTTTCCAAATAAATAAATGAATAATCAGCTGCATAGTCCCCACCTAGTGCTTTTTAGAAAGTGGATAAGTAATTTAAAAATTTTAATGTTGTATAAGAGTATCATTTATGTAAAAATTGTAGATATTAGCTTATCAGTGTATCTCTGCTGTATCTGAACTCTACTTATTCTAGATTTATAGATTCATGGCCCGATATGATATATCGTATCAGGTTTCCTATTTCTGTTATCTGTGCAACATAGGAACTTAGCATTACTGAGTTACGTGCTAGCCGTCTAAAGTTTATATTTGCCTTTTGTGATGGTTGCAGCGTTTCAAGGAAATGAAAGAATTGCATGGAAGTAGCAGTCGCGATGACAGGCAAAAACGAGAACAACAACGCCAGGAGCGGGAGTTGGCCAAGTTTGCTCAGCTGTACCACTTATTCTTTAGCTCACCTTTTATTCTTTCACTTTAATTGTTCTTTACCAATTCACCCCCCCTTCTCTGCCATATTGTTATTGTTTTGTGATTATGGTGGTTCTTCTCTTGGCTAATCAGGGCCGATGCCCATAAGCAGCAGCAGCAACAGCAACAAGAGGAGTCGGGGGCCTCGGCTGCAGTTAGAAGTGCTACTGCTCTTGCCGATCAGGAGCAGAGGAAGGTGCTAAAGTTTGGTTTTTCCTCAAAAGTTGGCACTTCCAAGGTACTTGCAAGTGTTATCGGGATTAAAAGTTATTATTTTCCATTAGGGGTGTTTCAAAATGATTTTATAAGGTCTTGGCAGAGTTTCTCCGATCACTATTTGATGTTTTAATAAATTCGTGCCCGGCTATGCCTGTTATTACCAAATTCAGGACAGGAACTAAGATGACTTTTAATTCAAAAACAGAAAGTTTGGAATAAAAGGACACATTTGAGAACGACACTTGCATCTAGAAATTGCCGGGGAACTAAGTGACGTAAACCACTAATCGTTTGACATAACCCCCTAGTTTTTGATAGACTCCTAACCCGCTAATCACTTGGTCCCGAACTAAGAGTTATCATTTAATTTTCACAAAATTCAATGTAATGGACAGTAAAGAACAAATATCTACATACTGGGAGGTGTGGTACGTTGATTTTAGGAATGAGACTTAATCTGGTACATCCCAAAAAGAAATTTGGACTTTTACAGCCTATTTGGATTGACAAGCAATAAACAAAAGGATTTGTCAGTAGTAGGAAAAGGAATGGAATGGAAACATGTGTTAGACCACGTTGTTTGGATAGTCAATAACTGAAAGGAAAAGAAAGGGAACAACTCTTATTTGGAGAATATGGGAAGGCAGAAAAAAAGATGAATGTAAGGCATATGAGGTTTACTTATATACCCTTTAGTTTGAAGGTATACATACCCTTCCATTTACTATTATTAAGAGGGTCTTTCTGGGAATAACTGAATTTCATTCAAACTGTCCTTCCGTTTTCCCTCTCATTTTCGGAAGGAAACAAGATAAGGGTTCAGAGGAGATAGGTATGCTTTTCTTCTGTTTCCTTTCTTTCCACTTAAAATAAGAATCCAAACGCATTAATGGCTTTGTGTCCATCTCCTTTCCTTTTCTTTTCAATTCCCATTACCTCTGTCCAAAACTCCAAATGAAGCACAAATTTTGGGACACAGACGGAGTTAAAGTCAAAGCATTTACTGGTTTGTACTTAAGCTTTTCCCGAACTTTTCTACCTGAATTGATTGCTGGGCCTTTATAATCCATTTTAAATAAATGCTGCCCATGAGTTTGAAGCTATTGCCTTGTCTTCTGTAGTATTTTCTATAGCCACAGAAAATTGAAGTGTTGGTTAACAATTTTCACATTGTTGTTGTTATGTAGAGTTCGGTCTCTAATGCTGCAAAGAAGAAGCCAAAAGTAGTCGTTGCCTCGGTTTTCAACAATGATAGTGACGAGGAATAGTAGAAGTTCGGCCGCCCAAACCAAATGCGTATATTGATTTGCGGATGAGAATGGTCTCCTTTGGTTCAATCTTGTAATGTTTGTATTTCATACATGTTAGTTAAAGAAGGAAAGTAGTGTGACTTCTCATGCCCCCTCTTGTTTTTATATATCTCCCATGTTTGGGGCCTTGGGATATTAAATTAGTAACAGTTGCTGATGGTAACGTTAAATATCCAAATGATAGGTAGGAATGAACTTCAAACTGCAAAATATGTGCGATTGGTCATTGGCTTTGTATTGGGTTTAAGGAAGTCTTATCGAGTTAAAATCAACTATAATTGACTATTTTCAGGTCGTGTGTTATTTGTGATTGCCTTTTTGTTGAGTTTAAACAATTTGTCATCTAGTTTCTGCTTTATTGTTTTCTTCTTTCTTTGTCTATCGATTGTTTATCGATTCTTTTTAGGTTGTGTTGCTTGAGGTCCAGACCTAGGCCTTATTTTCAAGTTCATGGGTACTATTGCTAAGAGGCTCTTAAAGCACCTAGGTGAGGACTTTGCGCCCGCACTCAATTTACTATTTTACAAAATGTAACACACTTAAGAATTGTACTAAACCAACATTCCAAATGACTGCCTATCCTATCCAGTCGTTAATGCATTCACCTGGTTTAGGTGGAAACTATTAGAACACTACTTACAATGGTAATAGGATTTGCCCAAGCTGGATA
Organism: Lonicera japonica; assembly: GCA_021464415.1. Classification (NCBI taxonomy): domain Eukaryota; kingdom Viridiplantae; phylum Streptophyta; class Magnoliopsida; order Dipsacales; family Caprifoliaceae; genus Lonicera; species Lonicera japonica. The sequence goes on from JAKCWG010000409.1 coordinate 115,736, forward strand.
TTTGATACCTACCTTCTTAGAGGGTGGTAGTTGAGTTGGGAGACTTTGAGGCTTACTACTACCGCTACGAGGCACAGGAAAGGAAAGCAAGACCTTGTTTTTCCAGGCCTCTTCAGGCATATCATTCAAGAGGAAGATCAAGTTGGAGATGGGAAACCTTCCGGACGGTTTGGGGAGCAATGAAATAGAATGAGAGGTACCGCCACATCATTGCACATAAGGGGTGCTCGCTCAATTTGCAGATTGGTCCAACTCGTGATTCACTTATATTGATGTCAATTGTGGTTATATCGGTAAGTAGCTTGGTCTGTCTTTATTTCATTTCAACGGTGTGCGGATCCCCTCGAAGTGTTGTTTATCCGTTGCACCTAGTTGGACAAGGCTCATTTGGTTCGCATTTAGGGAATGAAATGGTCATTCTATATTTTTTAAAAACTTTTTTCATAACATCTGAGATATCTCGCCAAAGTTTAATTCAAACATGATATTTTTCTTTCTTGGCTCGATTAATTACATGAAGTGAATGAAATAAGTGTCAATTACCAAAATGTTCTTCGTCTTATAAATTTAAAAGACAAATCTTAAGTTTTTACTTTTAAGAGCCATGAAAAGTCGTCGCATATATTCAATAATAATAATAATAAAGAATTTTTTTTCTTTTAAAATGGATATAAATGAAAATAAAAATTTGTCTTTCCAAGTAAACGGGATAGTTTGGTATTAAGAGAGAAATTAAAATAAAATACCTAAAATAAGCCTCTATTTCCATCTATTTAAGAGAGAACTTTGAATATGCAATTCATTCCGAAAGAAAAGCATTCCCAGCCCAAACTCAAATTAAACATCATAATCCTTCGGTAATAAAATGTAATATTCTGCGAATGCTTCAAAACTCGAATCACAGCCCAAACTCAAATTAAACATCATAATCCTTCGGTAATAAAATGTAATATTCTGCGAATGCTTCAAAACTCGAATCAAAGGAGCTCTAAAACGAATGATATGATTTAGACAGCTCTAGCCCACAGATAGTCGCTTGTACTTTCACCGACTTACTACTTGCTTGGTTGACGTCTCCTGCTACTGCCTCTGTACCATAGAGGAAGGTACTCTTGATTTAATACGGAATATCTTGTTAGCAGTTTCCTAGAGAATTTTTTCCAATTTCAAAGATACATTTTGCCTCTGGACGCCTTCTAATTTGAATTTTAAGTGTAAAACTTCATTCTAAGAACATTCTGTCAAATCACCCAAACAAAATCTCACATTCAGATTTCAGTCATCAAATTTAGATTTCAGATAAAAAACCAAACACATCCTAGGACCACTAAAAAACACCTAAAACAGATAGGTGAATAACGCCATGGAAGATGACTCCAAACATATTGCAATGCATTCTTCAAACCAGGCTTTGCTAAGTCCCTACAACATTCATATTCTGATACAACGAGATAATAGAAATTCTTCACGCTTGCAGAGTCAACCAGAGGGATAACAGTACATTCACCTCTGCATCTCATATTTACAAACGCATTAACGCGATTTAGGTTACTAAGAGTCATTCATTCACCAACCTACATGACATACAGCTCTTTTAAAACCAACTGATGACTTCTCTGGACACAAAGTAAATAAGATCGAAGTAGAGATTGCAAGCTAAGGCCTAAGCAGCTTCAGCAAAACCCACTTGCAGATTGCCAGAGTCGAACACCGTGTGATAGACACCCATGAACACATCTCCCAGGATCCTGCATCCACATTTTTCATATATCATCTTTCTTTTTTCTTCTTCATTATAAAAAAGGTATTTTGTTTATGTGTATATATATAGACTGTTAGTCTCCTGTACAGATGGTCTGTACAAGGCAAGGACTTCTAGCTGTGGTTTTCTGTTGCCAAATGTATTGGAGATGGAAAAAGCCCGGCCTGCGTAAAGATGGTTTGTACTGGAGATGGACTCTATATATATATTGAATATGAATGTTGATGTTAACGGCCAAGATAGCGTACCAGAGAGGACCACGAGGAGGAGGCACATCCAAAGCAATGAACCCACTGAGGCAAACGGCGGCTATACCTTCTCCAGTTTTAAGAATGTACTGATTAAGAAGAAAAGAAAGCAAGTTTAGATGAAAAGGATAAATGAATCCGAAAGATTGAAATCAAAGCAAATGCAGACCAAAATCATATGTTAAGAGCTCTCAAATAAATAAATAAACCAAAAGTGAAACTCCATTCCCTAATTAAGAGTTCACACTTCATTTTTAGGACGTCACAAATTAAGAGAGTAGTTTCCTTTATGGGACATTATCAATGTACCGAATCTTACCATATCAAACAAGTTTGTTCTCAACCATTGAGGACAGAGCGAGTACAATAAAGTGTCTAGTCAGTGTGGAGCCTGATAGTGTTGTATAATTTTTCCTTTAGCTGTGAATCAACTTCGCAGTAAAGTGGGCATGGGTATTTCACAATTGTAATATGTTAAAACGCAAAATATCTAGTATACATAGTCTAGTATGTATATATACATCTATATATACACAGAGAGAAACAAATAGATAAGAAATAAAACCTGCTCCGGGGTGAGGATGAACTCTTTACTTCCAATGGTGAATGTAATATCAGGCATTGCTGAAACGCTTTTGCAGTCTATTACTGATTCTCCCATTGGACTTGGTATGCTGTCACACAGCTGTTAAAACACAAAACATTCTGTTAATTTTCAATCACTGCCACTGAAGAAATAATGCCGTTTTTAGGCATTTTAAACAAATAATGAAGGCTCGAAAAAATTACCTGGTTCACATACTCAAGCACTTTCTCTTTGGTTCCCTGTTGTTTCAGCTGGTTTTGGAACCAAACAACGGCCATTTCACACGCAGTGCACATAGCACTTTCCCCGGTGGTTTTGTTCTTTTCAACTACCATTTCAATATTGGAACTGCAAGGGAATTTGGATTGAACTATCAATTCAAGATTGTGAATGCAGCATTTTTATGTAGATTAAGAGAAACATTATGGAAAGCTTATCAAGAAAGCACATTTGAAATGTGTGATAAGCTCTCTCTCTCTCTCGAAAAAGTGCAATGAAAAATCAAAATCCTCCACCAACAGACGGACTACAATATCTGTAGAAGTCTCCCAATGCATAATGTTCTCCACACCTCTCTCCCCCCACTTCTTATACACGCTAAAATTTTGGCCAAACAAAATGTTAGAACTGTTTGGGGGTATCCTCTTAAGAAGCGCTACATTTGAGTGAGTCCATAATTACATGGAAAGTTTAATTAAAATCATATTATAGTTCGGAGCATATTAAGAGAAACATTACGGAAAGCTTATCAAGAAAGCACATTTGAAATGTGTGATAAGCTCTCTCTCTCTCTCTCTCTGCGCAATCAAAGATCATCAGAAAATCAAAATCCTCCACCAGCAGACAAACTACAATATCTGGAGAAGTCTCCCAACGCATAATGTTCTCCCCATCTCTCTCTCTCCCCCCTCTTCTTAAACACACTAAAATTTTGGCGAAACAAAATGTTTGAACCGTTTGGGGATCCTCTTAAGAAGGGATATATTTGAGTGAGTCCAGAATTACATGGAAAGTTTAATTGAAATCATATTATGAGTTCAGAGCATCCAACCCAAAACCAATTGGTAATGGGTGGAGTAGCCCCTCCACTATATATTGCTTTGAGAGGATCTCATTTCCAGACGTGGGATTTGTAGTCTGAATCCCGTGTAGCCGTTGGGCTTGACATGTGGCTAATAACCTGCCCTCTGAAACCATATTAAAGTTCAAAGCATCCAACCCAAAACCAATGGGCAATCGATGGAGTAGCCCTTCCATCTTATATATTGCTTTTGAGTGTATCTCATTTCCTGATGTAATATTATAGTCTCAACATAAGAGATAGCAAAAGGATAAGAGCTTCCAAACCTCACAGACTGAGCTCCGTTGAAGAGGCATAAACCAATCTCAGAACATACTTTGCCCGGAGTAACCTGCAGACAGCACAAATAACTTAAAATTCTTGTTTGAAGCTGAAAATGAAAGAAAGGACAAATCAAGGTCCTGTTTGTTTACGGTGAAACATGTTTCACGTGTTTCAAGTTCACCCAAGTAAAACATTTCACCCCGAACCAAATAGAGCCTAAAGGAGAGGAACATGTACCCCATTCACTAAGAGATCCCATATCATTTCTCCATATTGAGAAACAACTTCTTTGCATTCCATGCTTACTACTCCTTCTGCCCCAATTGCGTGATTGATTTGGGTCACAATAGTCTGCAAATTATTTGATTCATTCATGTGAGACAGAACACAAAAATTTACTGTGAGTTTTGACTGTAATGCGATAGTTAAAATGGTAGGAACGTGCGTACTGTTGGACCAGCAAGCAAGGATGTTCCAGAATCAACAATAGCAGCACAACCTTCCGCACAAAAGCCTGTTAAAAAGGGCAAAAGTAGTATATTGTTGGACCTCAGTAGCCATCTTATTTATATTCAATTTATTAGGAAAATAGAAGTTCAGTTCAAGTATTTTATATTCAAAACACAAAAATGGCTCGCTCGTCAAAACCAACTAACAAGTACCTGTCGATTGGTTCCCAATGAGAAAATCTCCCATGTCAAACTGAAACAGAACAACACAAGGCAAGAAATAAAAAGTCAAAATTTTTGTTTTTCAGCAGATAAGTCATTAACAAAAGATGAATACTGTCAAAATCTTTAATCTTTTCATCTTTACACACACCTGCCAATAACCCTTTTGAGTTACAGGAACATAAGTATGCTTCCCCTTGAAGTGATCCGGATCAACACCTCCAAAAACAAGCTCGCCGCCCTCTTCTGCATCTTGGTCACGGTTGAGCCAAAAAGAAAATATCTCCTCATTTACTAGACCTTGCTCCACCATATTGTACCTATAGTTTTCATTATGATCACATCTTCCCTTTTCTCAAAACATAGATAATTTGGAAAGCAATTAATTATAAAAAAAATGTATTTTTCTTTTCAACAAGGCAATGGTCCATTTGTTTTGACCTCTTCAATTTGAATGGCCAAAATTCAACTATCAAAGGTGAGCTAAGGTGTTTGTTTTGGTTGAAATTTTCACATGCAACCTCTTAATATGACTCTGAATCGTTAGGGGGCTCTCCTACATATTAATGTGAATAATGATGTCTGAATGGCCGCACAATACCATTTTTGTCCTCAACCCAACTAACTTGGTCCTACTTTAAAAGATAAACGAAGGTAAAATGGTCAAAGTAATATGTTTAATGTCTATTCAAATATTGCATTCATACAAAAAAAAACAATTTTTTTAGATTCAGATATTAGACTTCAGATTCAGACAACAAAACAAACACCACCCTGTAAATTGAGCCAAGCTAAACGAGTTCGACGTGCAATTGTTCCAGTAGAAGCTTGTTCGAGATTCGTTTGTCAAACCGATAAGCTATGTTAAAATCAAGCTAATCAAGCTCGAGTAGCTTGACATGTTAATGAGCTCGGCTCAATATGCACGAAACATGGTAAAACTACGTCAAAAATCAAGCTGTCCGTGCCTGGTTAAAAGTTCATTTGAGCTCAGCTCGAGAACTAAAACAAGCTAAGCTTGAACAAATTTACAAGTTCGATATGTTCTACGAAACTAAACTTGAACAACCCACTGTTCAGCCCATCTAGGCTCATTTACAAATTACAACCCTATATAAAAGATGATAATTACCATGGGGGCACCACATTTCCAACTGAAATTTCTTGGAAGCCGAGTCCAAATATCCCATCAAACCTTGCTATCACAAATGTAAGACTGCCCTCTTTTGTAGCCTCCATGAAAACCTGTAAACAATATGCATGTGAAATTAGAAAAGACTAAAAGGGCAAGAATCAAATATGAATCTGGACTTCAAATCAAACAAGACCCACTTGATCTTTGATCACAAGATCGCCAACTTCAACATTATCTTGACTGAAAAAGCCAGAAACCGATCCAGATCCATATGTTATTGAACAAGATTTTCCTGAATGACAACACGGTAAGATTCCCTCATAACATACAACTCGAATGTCGAACCAAACATATATCAAACATCATAAAAATTCTAAAATTGCCTTTTACCGTTTTGGGTATATGTGCTGGACTTGCTTGCCTTGTACTTGGAATGGAACCAGCAAGCAATCTGCATGTAAATTGCTATATTAGATCATCCCATAGCACCGCATTTCGCTACGCACAAATTTTTAAGTTACAGATTTCTCATTTTTAGTTCAACCAGACAACCTATTAGAGGATCTTAACAAAAATTCAGAAAGTTCCTAATCCACAGTGATAGCCTATGAAGCATAGACTCAACGCACGACACGCGTTTCGACACGACACGCAACACGTGTCAATTTTTCCAAAATGTAAGACACAACACGTGGAGGGACACGTTCTTAATTAATTAATTATACATGCAATAAACATTGTAAATATTTAAGAATTCAATAAATGAAACTAGATTGCATTGATAACCCAAATACTCAAAACATGATCACTAAATTGTTCCATAATTAAAGCATCAAAAAGCATACATAGAATTAATTGTTACGTAGAATGATAGAAAACAAAATGGGAATATAAAAAGTGGCTTAGTTGGCACATCCTTAGTTGATATTGCAATGAAGAAACAGTAAGAGTAGTAACCCCCTAAATCAATTATCAAGTATTATAAACTATAATTAAATTCAAGTGTCGGAGACAGTGTCGGAGACAGTGTCGGAGCGTCCAACAAGTGTCGGGCCCGACACATGGCCTCCAAGAGTGTGTCCGTGCATCATAGGTGATAGCATAAATGAAATCATTAAGGTATCAGAACTAAAGTTTAGAAGAACTCACGGATAAAAAGCATTTTGATGAAGGAATCCAAAGATTGGAACTGCCAGTATCGAATATGACAGTGAATTTCTGTGGGGGCGAACCAACGCCAATTTCTCCATAGTATTGGGCATCCATGTAGTTCTTTAGAGATAATATATCTACATCGGAATCCGAACCACCTAGATTTTTATGCATTTTGTTCACACCCTTACCATATCTGCCTTCGATTTTTGCCATTCTGGCACCGTTTATGCTATCACGGTCCAGCTTTCGCTTCTTCAAACTGATTCTCATTAAGTTGTTAGAGGAAGCCGAAGCTAGAGAGCATGTCAGAACCCATAAACATAAAACCGCCAGTAAATATTTGTGCGCCATGCTTGTAGAATTCTCTGTTTAAAGAATGAACAATATTTAGCTTTGACAATATTGTAAAGGGACATAAAGGAATCTATTGAAGAAAATCGAGAGGAAATTTTAAGTCCCTTATTGCCATTTCAAATTTTCTTTAGGAAACCCTTAATATGATCCTAGTAATATTTGTTATGTTGTAAACAGAAAAAAGACTAATCTCCTTGGGTGAGAAAATCTTTAAGGGATGGATTCTCTACAACTAGTTTGGATGTGGGGCGGATCTACAGAGAAAGTAACTTTCCATATACTAATTCTATCCCAAATTAAGAGTTGACTTTTCCATTTTGGGATAGTGTAAATTTTGAGTCTAGTCTCCTTCGATGTAATCAGTGAACCAAATCTCATGATAGTAAATAAATTTGAATCTTGATCAGTGATTAAGTCTAAATAAGTATCTTTATTAAGAAGTCCAAAAGACATATAGGGACTCCTAACTAGGGATGAAGATTCATCCAAGGAAGTCCTACCCTTTGACTATATGATAAGGGTATTCAAGAAAATAAACACCCAAGATCAAGAAGAGCCAGATCAAGGAACTTGTTATTAAGGGGAATAATATTGGTATTTACTTATATTTGTTCAGTAACACATACTTGCAAATCATACACCTAATAATCAAAATAAGATTCATCAAATTGGTTATTAAAAAAAGGGGGGGGGGGGGGGGGGGGGGGGGGGGGGGGGGGGGGGGGGTGTAAAAACACTATTGATAGAGCAAACATCCAGCTAAAATAACAAACAAACAAAAGGTAGACCTAGAAGAGAAAATTTTCAACATAGAAATCTGAAAATAGAAAAGTCGAAGCAAACTATAAGCTAGATATGTGATTAAACCGATTAAATTAAAGCCCAAATATTTTTTGATTCATCCATAATCAAACAGTTACGATCAACATAACCCATGTACATATATGTATATCTAGTGATGATGATGATGATAAGAACACAAGAACATGAGTAAACAAAAAGTACAACAGTACAAAGCAGAGTACGGGATATATATTTATGTTAGAATTAAATTAAAGCCCCAAATAATTGTGGGTTATTTATAATTAAAGAAGATCAAGAATACCCATGTAAGTATATATATATCAATATATACATATATGCATATATTAATGAAATATATGAAGATGAAAGAAGATGAACCTAGTTTTTTGGTAGCTTAAAGAAGGTGGAGAGAGTGAGTCCACTAAAATAGGAGCATATATGATGAGATTTTTTTCTTTCTTGAGAGTTGAGTCTTTAAGCTGATTGGCGCGTGAAAAAACAACAGGGAAGTAGATGGGAGGGGCGCGTGGGTGCACTTTTTGATGCTTTAGTAGGTAGTATTAGTAATTATCATATCCATGGAAAATATCCATGGAAAATACCTAGAAACTTCAGACCAAAAAATTGAAAATGAAGATAAAAATAATATTTTTGGGTTCAAATTTCAAAGAAGAAAACGTTAAACGTGGTGTGCTTTAAATTCTTTTTTGTCCATAGGCTAAAGCATGTTTTTTTCACCATAAACAATGTAAAAATAAATAGAATATTTTTTTGACTATAATATATAAGTATGTATTTTTATATAATATAAAAAAAATTAATGAACAAATGAAATAAAAACCATCTCTAATAAAATTGTATAAAAATTTGTTATTAATAAATTCATAAAAAAATAAATTAATAATTTTATATATAATGAG